>JAXCLQ010072158.1:0-10639 GCA_035584115.1 Cedrela odorata
ACTCATAAACCTGATTTTTGTTGAGACAAGTGGAGTTTTGCACCAAGAGTGATTTTTCCACTTGATTTCCCATAAGATGAAAAGAACTTTCTTCCTTTTGAATCATCATGCAAATATCATTGAATGTAGGCATGGTGTTCATTATGAGAATGTGATAGATTAATTGAGAAAACGAAGAATCAAGTACTACAAGTAGACTAAATGATTTATCTTGATATTGTCTTGTTGCGATAATTGTTGGATCATCTGTAGGAGGCCTCAAAACATTTAATTCTGACCATAGTGACCGCGTAATGCCAAGATATTCAACAAAACTCTTTCCATCTTGATTAAGATTTGCAATAGCTTTCTTAATCTCATAAATACAACAAATGTTAGAGACATTACCATAAACTCTTTGTAGATTGTCCCAAAATTCTTTCGAAGCTTCCGCAAACGAGTAGATAATTTAGGCCAAGTTAGGACCAACTTGTCTTCTTGGAACCATTTTTCAAAGCTAACAACATCTTCTTTAGGTTGTTTTGCTGTATCACTCACATAACCCCATTTGCCTCTACCATAATCCATTTTTCGCTGCTCTAGACCAAAGTAGATAATTTGGGCCATTTAAATTGAATGTGGTCAATTTTTGCGATGAGAATGCTTCCATGATAATGATAAATGGAAGATAAGAATAATAAAAATCTATAGGATCAAATATGCTCTGATACCATGTAGAAAATTATAAGAACAATTACAATTACATATTACAATTTAATAATAAGTAAAGAGAATAAGTAGATAGAGTAGTTCAAAGTGAAAATGTTGTTGTGTTGTTTTTTGATGATTGAAAACAAAGAGAGAGCTTGCCTTTATATAGGCAAGCTTCAAGCGGCTAAGTACAACTCCTTATATACAACCAACAGCTAAGTACAATAATCTAAAGCATACAAACGGCTAAGTACAACCCCTTATATGCACCAAATAGCTAGGTACAACAATCTAAAACATACATTTTAAAATTCAAATAAACTAGTTGTTAGGTACTATTTACGCACTATTTATAACGGCTACTTAATTTAAAATTTTCAAATTCTTGTAAAGATGTTGGATGTTAAAATTAAGTTGACGTGGCAAATATCATTGATGTGGCAATGTCATTGATGTGGCTCTATTGATGTAGTAATGTTATTTTTAACAGAGAATAGAGGTGAGAAAAGCAAATCTAATTGTACATGCTCTCTAGAATTGTGATTTCCACCATTCATTAGGTTGCCTCCCAATCAGTGCTTGGTTTAGTGTCCTCAGCCTGACTTGTACCCTTGTTCATTAATCAATAGACATCGGTTCGTAGAGAGGTACCTTCTCCACATTGTGCGTCATAAATGATTTGTAGTACGGCTTTAGTCTGTGTCCATTCACTTTGAACTCCTTTTCCATCTTCAGATTTCATATTTCTACTACACCATGCGAAAACACGTTTGTAACAATAACAGGTCCAACCCAACGAGAATGCAACTTACTTGGAAATAACTTGAGGCATGAATGGAATAGAAGAACTTTCTGTCCAATGATGAAATTCTTTCGTGATATCAACTTATCATGAAACGCCTTAGTTTTCTCCTTGTAGATGCGTGAACTCTCATAGGCATCATTTCTAATTTCCTCAAGCTCATTAAGTTGAAGTTTCCTGTGCTCTTCCATAGTGTCCAACTCTATGTTGCATTGCTTCACTGCCCAATCTGCCTTATGCTCTAGCTTACTGGAAGGTGACACGGCTTACCATACACTAAATGAAATGGTTACATCCCAATCGGTGTTTTAAATACTGTCCTATATGCCCAAAGTGCATCATTAAGACGTAGACTCCGATCCTTTCTATTGGGATTCACAGTTTTTTCCATAATAGATTTGATCTCTCGATGGTGTGGAAACTTTGTGTGATGTTATATTTCCTCAAATGATTTATTGTAGAAATGGCTACCTCCATCGCTGATTATGGCTCTTGGTGTTCCAAACCTTGCAAAGATATTAGTCTTTACAAAATCTACAACCACTTTAAAATCATTAGTTCGGGTGGCTTTTGCTTCCACCCATTTTGACACATAATCAACAGCGAGTAGTATGTACAAGTTACCATGTGATGAAGGAAAAGGTCCCATGGAATCAATGGCCCAAACGTCAAAGATTTCAATAACAAGTATGGGCGTTTGAGGGATTTGATTTTGTGCGCCTAGATTACTTGTTTGTTGACAACGGTCACATGATTTGCAAAAGACGAATGCATCTTTGAATAATGTAGGCCAGTAGAATCCACTCTCAGGTACTTTGAGAGCTGTTCTTTTTGCTCCAAAATGACCTCCACACGTATACGAGTGACAAAAGGTTAGAATTGATGAAAATTCATAATTAGGTACACACCTTCTTATCAACTGATTAGCGCAATGCTTCCATAAATATGGATCATCTCACACATATTTCTTTGCAATGTATTTCAATTTATCTTTTTCAGCACATGTTAAATCATCAGGCATCCTCTTAGTGACTAAGTAGTTTACAATGTTAGCATACCAAGGGGCTGAAACTTCCAAAAAGAGTAGTTGCTTGTCCGAAAAATTATCACGCAAATGTTTGATAGAATCCTTGTCATGCATGAGGCAACTCAAGTGATCAGCGACTACATTTTCACTTCCCTTCTTATCTTTTATTTCCAGATTGAATTCTTGCAAGAGGAATATCCACCTTATAAGTCTTAGCTTAGCATCCTTCTTGGTGAGTAAGTACCTAAGCGCTGCATGGTCAGAAAACACAATTAGTTTAGTGCCTATTAGGTATGAGCGAAATTTTTCTAAAGCAAAGATAATTGCTAGAAGCTCTTTTTCAGTGGTGGAGTAGTTAAGTTGTGCATCATTCAAGGTCCTCGATGCATAATAAATGGCGTGTGGTATCTTGCCAACTCGTTGCCTCAATACCGCTCCCGCGGCATAATCACTTGCATCGCACATTAGCTCAAATGGAAGACTCCAATCAGGTGGTTGAATAATTGGAGCTGTGGTTAAGAGCTTTTTTAGATTTTTGAATGCCTCTTTACATTTTTCAATGAAATTGAATGGCACTTCTTTCTGTAACAGTTGTGGGAGGTGGTGAGGAACGCACAAGGTCTATTTTAGATTTATCAACTTCTATTCCCTTAATAGATATTATGTGTACTAGAACTATTCTATTATCTACCATAAAATGACATTTCTCCCAATTAAGCACTAAGTTTGTTTCCATGTAGCGTTTCAACACAAGTGTGATATGGTTTAAGCATTTATCAAATGAATCACCATAAACACTAAAATCATCCATCAAAACCCTAATGATGTTTTCAACATAATCAAAAAATATGCTAACCATACATTGTTGGAATTTTGCTGGAGCGTTGCAAAGACCGAATGGCATGCATCAATAAGCAAATGTTTCAAAAGGGCAAGTGAATGTTGTCTTTTCCTGGTCTTCCGGTGCAATAACGATTTGATTGTAACCTGAATAACCATTAAAAAAAACAATAATGAGTATGACCAACTAACCTTTCTAACATTTGATCAATGAATGGCGAGGGAAAGTGATCTTTGCCAGTTGTGGCATTAACTTTTCGATAATCGATGCAAACTCGCCATCTAGCTTAGACACGTGTTGGTACTAGTTCATTGTCCTCATCTTTTACCACAGCGATGCCAGATCTTTTCAGAACAACTTGGATTGGGCTGACCCATTTGCTATCCAAAATAGTGTAGATCACACCAACATCGAGTAACTTCAGGATCTCTTTCTTCACTTCCTCTACCATTGAAGGGTTCAATCGCCGCTGAGCTTCTATTGTTGGCTTTGCTCCATCTTCTAGCAGAATTTGATGCATGCACAAAGAGGGACTAATCCCTTTTATGTCAGCTATTGTCCAACCTATAGTTGTCTTATACTCTTTTAACACCCGGATAAGTTTCTCCTCTTGTAATGATGAGAGGTTGTTTGCAATGATCACGGGCAGTGTGTCTCTTTCCCCTATATGTACATATTTAAGGTGCTTGGGAAGAAGTTTAAGTTCAAATGTAGGAGCCTGAAACATAAAAGGTAAAAGTTTCGTATTTGATAAAAGCAAAGAAATAAAGGATAGATACAGTTTCTTCAATGGTGTCACACACTTGAATATCTATTCTTGATCTTTCAAAATCTTCCAACTCAAGGCTATTCCTTCCTTATCGTGATTTCGAGTGTATCCTCACTAGTTAATTCAAATAGTTGTTGCACTAAAGAATCAAGTGTGTCAACTAAAAAAATGAATGTAAGTCACTCAGATTCCTCATTGCTTCAAAAATATTAAAATTTATAATTTTGCCATCGAATTCATGGTTAGGGTTCCTTCGTATAGATCAATTTTCGTTTAGGCAGTTTTCATGAAGAGCCTCCCTAAAAGTAATAGTGTTTGCATAGATGATGAGTCATCCTCTATCCCTAGAATGTAGAAATCAGCAGGAAATACTAACTGTTTCACCTACACCAAAACATCTTCCAACACACTCTTTAGATATGCATTAGATCTGTTGGTGAGTGATACGAATCCCGTGAGGAACGAATCATTACAGAAGCGGAGTTTCAAGGAAAGACTAGAAATTAAGTATCTCGGATGGTTTTGACGTCACAAGAATTTTCTTGACGGAACAAGAACGAATTCTTGATAAGTCTTAAAGTAGAATGCCACAAGCAAGCTTGATAAGTTCTAAGTTCTAAAAAGAACAATGAAGAGAAAATTCCTCACAATATTATTATTTTCTGAAAAAAAAAACTGTCCATTCCATTACATATGAAGACTATTTATAATAATCTTAAGTCTAAATTTAATTGAAACATAATAAAAATTTTCTAAAAATACCAAAAGCTAATTAAGACAAAATAAAAAGTTTACATAATTGAGAATCTAATAGTTAATGCTTGAAAGTCTAAATTTAGTTAAGATTTAATCTTGCGCTCTTTTGCTTGCAACCTTCCTTGTGTATTCATGATTTTTGAGATCTCTTTAATTAATACACTTTGACTCAATCTCATAGCTAAATAAAGTTCAAATCCTACAAAATAAAATCAATCAATTATTAGATAGCTCAATTAAGTAAGACAACTTTATTAAATAAACTTCTTAAGAACATAATTAAATATTAAAGTCCTTAATAACTAATCTAAACATGCATAAATAATAGTTATAAGACGTAAGACTCCCTCAATATTGCTGTGCATCCCACTTTCAAGCAACAATTTCTGAACATGTGCAAATAAGACCGTTTTAAGCTTTTTAGCACGACTCCTTGTTATAGGTCCACTAGGCCACTCTAGTGGCTCTATTGATTTGTCATTGAACATTTTAACCTTGTTGACATTAGAGTTGACTTTTAACTGATTTTTATTTACAACTTGATTCCCATCATTCCCCCTCTCTTCAAAAGAATTCGTCCTCGAATCATCATCACTTATATCAAAAGGAGAAAGGTCAGAAACGTTAAATGTAACACTGGCACCATACTCACCTTGGAGATCTAATTTGTAGGCATTGTCGTTAATACGATCAATCACTTTAAATGGTATTTACTTTCAGCCCTTATTCACTTGTCGAGTTCGTTGCTCGTTTCGTTTCTCAATACTCAAATGCACTTTCGCATGGAGTTTCTTCACGTAATCTGTCTTCTTCTCTCCATCAATACTCTTCGATATCTTTAAAGGCAAAGGCAATAAATTCAAAGGGGTTAATGGATTAAAACTATAAACAACCTCAAATGGTGAAGAAGAAGTAGAAGAATGAATAGATCTGTTATAAGCAAATTCAGCATGAGGTAAGATGTCTTCCCAGTTTTTAAGATTCTTTTGAATAAGTGCACTCAAAAGTTGTGACAATTCGATTCACCATTTCAGTTTGTCCATATGTTTGTGGATGGCAAGTCGTTGAAAATAGTAATTTTGTTCCCAACTTTGCCCACAATGTCTTCTAAAAGTAACTAAGGAACTTTATATCACGATTAGAAACTATGCTCCTCGGAACACCATGTAAATGAACTATCTCCTTGTAAAAGAGATCAGCAACATGGGTGGCATCATCAAATTTGCAACATGAAATGAAATGTGCCAACTTTGAAAATCTATCAACCACAACAAAAATAAAATCTCTACCTCCTCTAGACCTAGGCAAACCTAACACAAATTCTATGAGATATCTATCCATGGTTCACCAGGAATAGGCAAAGGGGTATACAAACCATGTGGCAAAACCCTAGACTTAGCTTGTTTACATATGATGCATCTCGCACAAATCCTCTCAACATCTCTACGCATATGAGGCCAAAAGAAATGATCACTAAGTATGTCTAAAGTCTTTTGACTGCCAAAATGTCCCATCAATCCTCCATCATGAGACTCTTTAACAAGTAACTCTCTAAGTGAGCAATAAGAAATGCACACACATTTCTCTCTAAAAAGATACTCATCATGTCTGTAAAACTTATCAAATGTAGCATGTTCACAAGCATCATAGACATTAGCAAAATCATGATCTGTGGGGTACAATTCTTTTATAAACTCAAAACCAAGTAATTTAGAATTCAAGGAAGTAAGAAGTGCATACCTTCTTGAAAGTGCATCAGCAACTACATTCTCCTTACCTTGCTTGTATCGAATGACATAGAAAAATGTCTCAAGGAATTCAGCCTATTTGGCATGTTGTCGATTCAGTTTGTTCTGGCCCTTTAGATGTTTTAGGGACTCATGATTGGTATGAATTACAAACTCCTTAGGCCATAGATAGTGTTGCCATATCTTTAAGGCTCTGATGAGTGCATACATCTCTTTATCGTATGTGGGATACTTTAAGGCGGCTCCATTTAGCTTCTCAAAGAAGTATGTTATGGGTTTCTTTTCTTGCATCAGAACAGCTCTAATTCCCATACCAGAAGCATCACATTCAATTTCAAATGTTTTAGAAAAATCTAGCAACGACAATAAAGGTACGAAAATCAATTTATCTTTAAGATTAAGAAAAGATCTATCTTGTGGTTCCCCCCACGAGAATGCCATGTTTTTCTTGATAACCTTAGTGAGAGGCGCTGCAATGGTGCTGATATCCTTAATGAAGCGACGATAGAAGTTTGCCAAACCGCGAAAACTCCTAACTTCAGTCACACTCTTAGGAGTAGGCCAATCTCGAATTGCCCTTACTTTTTTTCCTCATTAACTTGTAGTCCTTTAGAGCTCACTGCAAAACCAAGAAAAACAATGCTATTTGTGCAAAATGCGCACTTTTTGTTATTAGCATAAAGCTTTTCTCTACGTAAAGTATCTAAACCATAATGTAAATGTTTAATATGATCATCTAGACACTTGCTGTAAATTAAGATATCGTCAAGTAGATAACAACAAATTTACCAATAAAAGCTTGCAATACATGATTCATCAAGCGCATAAATGTACTAGGTGCATTTGTAAGACTAAAAGGCATAACTAACCACTCATACAATCCATATTTAATCTTAAATGCAGTTTTTCATTCATCTCTCTCTCTCTCCTCCTAATTTGATGATATCCACTTTTCAAGTTGATTTTAGATAATATAGATGCGCCATGCAACTCATCTAATATATCATCTAGCTGAGGAATAGGTGACGATACTTAACTGTTATGTTGTTAATGGCGCGACAATCCATACACATTCTCCACGATCCATCCTTTTTCAGTACGAGGAGGACAGGAACAGCGCATAGACTCATGCTCTCTCGCACGTACCCTTTTGACATTAAATCTTCCCTTGTCTTTGTATCTCCTTCGTTTCCTCCGGATTACACCTATAGGAAGGTTGATTAGGAGGAAGGTTGATTAGGAATAGAAGCTCCAAGAACAAAATTGATTGATGCTCAATACCTGGAATGGGTGGAAGTCTATTTGGAGTCTCCTCAGGAAAGATGTCCGCAAATTCTTGCAAAAAAGAAGTAATAAAAGAAGGAAGAGAAGGATCAAGCTCATTAGTGCTCAAACATGCTTCCTTGTACAGAAGCACAAGGACGGAGTGGTTAGGATGAATAGCATTCCTCACATCGCTCATGCTCGCATAAAGACTCTCTTTGTCCTCCCTTTTCCTTCCCTCTGATTTTTCCACATTTTTCTTTCCACTCAAGCTCGCAGATTTCTCTTTCTTTCGCACCCTCTCATATTCATTTTCTTTTTCTTTTTCTTTTTCTCTGCTTATTCTTTCTTTTTCACTCAACTTTATACCTATTTTGATTCTTGATTGATCCTCGTGTACAAGACATGTTGACAAGGGAATAAGAGTGTGCTTTTTATGATTCATGAAAAAAAAGTATTGGTTCTTGTACCCATCATGTATGACTCTCCTATCATACTGCCAAGGACGTCCTAACAATATGTGACTAGCTTGCATAGGGACTACATCACATAAGGCTTCATCTCAATATTTCCCTACAGCAAAGGACACTAAAACTTGCTTCTCAACTCTAAGCTCTCCGCAATCATTCAAACATTGCAATTTGTAAGGCTTAGGATGGTCTAACAGTGGCAAACCAAGTTTCTTTGCCATAAGTGTGCTAGCCACATTCGTACAACTTCCACCATCAATAATAACATTACATAACTTGTCATTAACACCTAGTATGGAAAATGTTCTCACATTGCTCGTCCTCGTTATCTTTCATCTATGCATTCAAAGCTCTGCGTGTCACTAAACATTCTCCTTTGAACTCATGCGGATCTTCAAGTTCCTCTCCATCACTTGCATCTTCAAAAGCTGGCATGTCTTCGTAAGTAGCTTCATCATCTTCGTCATCAAATTCTGGCATGATCATCATAACCCTTCTAAGTGGGCATTCAGAAGCAACATGTCCTACATCAGAACACTTAAAACATTTAACATCACGAGGTTTGGAAGAATTTGAGTTGGTACCTTTTTCTTTTCTTCTTTCAACCTCCTTGGGAATGAAACTCTCTATCTTGCTCTTGAAATCAGAATTTGTAATTTTATTCTTCCAATCAGATTTCCAAGGTTTTGAGCTCAAACTAGATCCATAGGTGGACTTCGAAAGCTTCTTTTGTTTTAGCTGCTTCTCCACCTTAATTGCCATGTGGACCATGTCCTCAACATCAACATAATGTTGTAATTCAACAATATCAACAATCTCATTATTCAATCCTTGTAAGAACCTGGCCATGGTAGCCTCGCGGTCCTCTTCAATGTTTGCACGAATCATTGCAATTTCCATCTCTTTGTGATAGTCTTCTACAGATTTGGACCCTTGAGTCAATCTTTGCAACCGTTGGTGTAGTTCCCTATAGTAATGGCCAGGAATGAAATGCTTTCTCATGATTGCTTTCATCTCTTCCCATGTATTGACAGGTCGCTCTCTATTTCGCCGCCTGTTCAAGATAAGCTGGTCCCACCAAATTAGGGCATAGTCAGTGAATTATACAGTGGCAAGACGTACCTTTTTCTCCTCGGAGTAGTTATGATAATCGAAGACCATCACAACTTTACGTTCCCATGCAAGATATACATCAGGGTCAACCTTTCCTTGGAAGGGTGGAATTCTCATCTTAATGCTCCCAATGTTACGGTCTACATAATCATGTCTCCCTCGGTTCTCCCTTGGTGCTTAAGATGTAGCATCATTAAAGTCATGGTTTTCATTTTAATTATATGTCCCAATTTGTCTTCTCCCTTGTCATTAGTGTTGTGGGTTCCAGTCAACAATTGTTCTATGGTCTTTTGCATATTGTCCATGGTGGTATTGTTTTTCTCTAAAATAACTTGGGCTTTCTCCAGCAAATCACGGTAGTCACTCATCACATGTTCAAGTCTCAAAACATGTCCTTGTAATGCACATCGAATTTAAAGGCATAGACATATTTTGGTTGATCTTCAGTGTTCTTGTCTTTATGTGCCATAATGTTTAAATCTGCAAAAGAAGGTTAGAACGGAAAAATAGTCCTCACCAAACTCTCTCTTTTATTCGTCGCTCAACAATATACTCACAACTCTCGTGTTTAACTTAGTTTCAATATGGCTTTTTTTTTTTTTAAGGGATGCTTACTCGCACTTCCCTTTTTCACTCAATCCCTCTTTGTATGTTCTTAATTGAACTCACAAATAATTCAATTTATTTTATTTTGTTCAACCAAAGATGAATCAAGAAATGTTCTTGGTGACAAAGAAAATAGCAAAAGAAGGTAAAATTACAGTTTTTAAGTGGGTTGGGAGGGGTAAGGAAATATTTTTGTAATTTTAGGTATTGGGCGGTTTAGTTGGGTTTTGATGTGGTATAGTTGGCAATGGAAGGAATTGATAAGGTAATTGGATATGTTATGATTTTTAGTAGGTAACTTAATCGTGATCAAAGTAGGAAATTGTAAAATGTCTAATTTTGTTTACCAAAAAGGAAAAAAAAATTATGGAGGATTTGTAACTTCTGGATACAATATGTTGCTCTTAATTAGCATATAAGAATATTTTCCTTTCTTGCGATTTGCCCCTTTTTTTTTCCCAATAGAATGGTGATTATAGCCAAGGTGTGCTGGTAATTGATTTGGTCAGTTTTTGGGATAGAAAGTAAAAGATTGAAAGAGGAAAGACTAGAGA
>JAXCLQ010072159.1:0-62880 GCA_035584115.1 Cedrela odorata
TATGTGTGTGAGTCATGCATATGATTGGTAGATCTCTGCATTACAGTTTACATGTACAGGTTTTTGTCTGAGGCTTAAAGAGGTAGGATATTCTTACCTCTATGCCATCACGATACCGATTCACCGGTATGTGACACTTGTAACGACATACAAATATGAGAAGTGACAGCTGAATCAATTATCTAGCTATTTAAATCTGAACTAACACTTAATTTAATTTTTATAATATGACAAGAAAGCATACCTTGTGCCTTCCTCTGTCTCAGGCTCTCCATGTAAAGAGGACAGTTCCTCTTCTAATGTCCAAGCTTCTTACAATGATGATACTCATCATTGGCTTGGTTACTAGCAACTCGTTTGCCTTTGCCCTTTTTATTAGAGAATTCTCCTTTAGGTCTAACCCTAGAAGACTTCTTGCCTTTGCTCTTCGATGTCTTACCATAAGACATCGTAGTAAGAACAGTCTCCTTCCCTTTACCTTTTGAGACTCTCTTATAAAATGAAACAATTTCATTCATAAGTTTAGAAAGAGTGTGTGACAGTTTATTCATATAATAATTTGTAACAAACTGGTCAAATCTAGATGAGACCGATTGAAAGATCCATCTGTAACTCGAAGTTCATCAAAAATTGAAAAGAGGCCAGCTGACCTATGGGGTTTATCATCTTCATAAGATGAGACTCTGGTAGCACTCTTGGATTAAGCTTTATTCCAAACAAAGTAGTGGACAACTCGCACCACCTGTAACTAGAACTCTCCTTAAATAAATCTACCAAAGAATGATAGATCAATGAGGCATCCTTCATTTCCTCATGCTGAGTCTGCAAGTCATTACTCATAGACATCAGCATATACGATCTAACCTTGAGATTATCATCTTTCCATTTTTGGAAGGTTTCTTTCTCCTCTAATGTAATCTCCTCTAGAAGGGATTGGGGCATAGGCCCTTGAAAGACATAGCCAATACGTTTAGAATCTAGAACAATTTTGAGATTCCGATACCAGACCTTAAAGTTAGGTCCGATAAATCTGTGAGTATCAAGGATTTTAAGCAAAGGGTTACTCATTATTCTTCCACTATAATAAAGATCTGTAGAAAATGGAAAATACATCAGGATGTATCACATTGTATATATCAAACTATTCAGTTATGGACTTTAAACCAAATAGTGCTTCCACTACTTCAATTATATCTCATATCCCCTCAATGAGAAAACTGTAACCACATTATAGGTTTTCGTGGGTGATTATATTCTCATCAAACTCACAAAACCTCATCTAATAGTTATTAGTCAAGCAAGCCTAATAAGTCAGAAACTCCTTTTTATTTGTAACTCTTTACAAGACATGATCAATCTACCTCTAGAAGAGGATAACTTACTTAACAGTTATTGGCACTTCATCCTAGTTAAGCTAGACCTAATGCCTTTTCTTTGATTAGGAGTGGAAATCAAGCCCCTCACTTAATAGTTATTGGCCTAATCAAGAAATAGGTCATGTAGACTACGACACCCCGTGTAGTACCTTAACCTAACAGTTATTGGGTTACCCATTAAAGATGACAATAACTACTGACTGCATTAGAAGGATTGAACCTATATTTTCAATGGAGGAAGATTTTTCATTTAAGTCTCATTTTAATATACATCATTATGCATATTATTGTTTAGTAATGGAATTTATAATCTATATCATCCAATGATATTAATTTCAAATTCTCTACATTACTTATTGATCAAATCAATTAAATAAATTAACAATTAATTTATTGGAGAGAGGTTTTTAATTAATACAATATCAATTTATTAATTCTATGTTCATATGTTTACTACCATTAGAATTTTATCAATTTATTGTAGAATTAAAATTAATTTGAATCATTATTCAATTTTAATTTTAATTTATAGCATTATTTTTCTGTTCAATTGAAATAATTTAAACCCCGAAATCTTAATTTCAACAAATTGAATTTTTTGGTAATAGAAAAATTACTATTTAAAATAGTACTTGTGTAAGTTATGGTTATAGGAATATCTTGATATTTTATAATAGTATATGAATAAAGAAAAAATAAAAATTAAAAAATTATTTACTTTTTTTTTTAAGAAAACATAGAATGAATTGATCCTTCCTTTTTAGGGTATCGATCCGATCTTATGAGAGAAATCAATGTACGTCTCACGTAGATGCAGATCAATCGTCTCTGGCCAAAGATTGATACATGACTACCCAGATTTCAAGTATCGATCCTTTCTCCAAAGAGATCGATGCCTCCTGAAATAGAATGCTCTAAAATGATGCAGAGCCATCTTGTATCGATCTGTTTGCTTAAGGTATCGACACTCGACCCATTTTTTAGCCATTAGGTATCAATCCATTTCACAAAGGGATCAACATTGGTATCAATATAGATCAATCTGAGGCAATTTTTAACATTTCTAAAGTTTTTAAAACTTATCTAAAATGTCTTAAAAACTGTTACGCTTGTAATTTTAAAAATTTGTAACTGTAACCTCCACAATATTTAGAAAATTTAATTAAATATTTGATATTATTTGTTTAATTAAAAATTATATGTAATTTAGACATTTTGGGTGAATGATTAAATTTTGGGTTTAAAATAGTTTTATTTGTTTAGATCTAAAATTAATGTTATAAAGTTATAAGAGAATTTTGGATTAAGAAAATAGTGTTTAGATTAATTTTGGAGTTAATTGTAAAGATTCTGAAACATTAAAAGTTATTTTAAAATTTTTTAAAATGACTAAAATAAAAGTTATTTTTATTTTATATTCCACAATATAACACACTTCACCTTCTTCCTTCCCCATTCCAGTACTCTCTATTTTCTTCAATAGAAAACTTCATCTCTCTTTCTTTCTATAATTTTGGCCAAATTACTTCGAATTTAAGCGGTTATCTTTCAAATTTCAGTTATTGATAAGCTTTATAACCCGATAAAAACTTGAATTTTGGATTTTTATGATTAATTGAGAATTAAGTTACTATTTAGTCAAATAAATTATGTTAAATTCTAAATAGAAAAGGTTAAATTGTGTTGAATTGAAGTAGGAAATAAAGTATTACATTAAATTTATATTGATTAAGGCGTTTATCGGAAGAAATTTGTGTGTTTTGCTCTCAGATGAATAGTGATTTTAAAGGTTGCTACGGTGTTTTTGAAAATTGCTACAGTAACTTCAATCTGAACAGTAATTATTTGCACAGTATTTTTAATATGTACAGTAACTATTATTTTTTACGATGAATTCGGTATTAACAATGCCTTAGCTATAGTACTCCGGTATAAACAGTATTTTGCTACAATAATTCTGGCATAAATAATATTTGCTACAGTATTTTAATCAAAACCATATTTGTTTACTTAGACGAAAATATGTAGATTTAGGGTAGTTGAAAATATGAATTAGTATAAGTTAGTAATATAAATGCATTGTTGAAAATCAGATAAAGGACTTAGTTAATTAAACTTAGTGATAGAGGTAAAATTAAGGAATTTTGGACACTAATTTCACAAATATCGTATTTAAAATATTTATATTGATTTATTAAATAGTAGAAGATATGATTTATATATTTGTGGTATTAGAATACGAGAATCCAAAAAAAATATCAAGTTAGATGGAAGGATCATTAATGGGAGTGGTTATCCTCCCGTTGTTGTAAGTAGATCGTTCATGCATTTTAATATTTTTGAAACTATGCGATATTCGATGTTGTGTGAAAATGTGTATATTACTGTTTGGTTTGCCAACATGAGTTTTATGAAATAATTTTTGAAAAATTATGAATTCAAATGTTGTACGCCGATATTGCACTCATGAAATGTTTATGAAATGATGTTGATGTGTAAATGTTTATGAATGAAAATAATTTTATGGCTTTAGCCGTTAGTTAAATGTTTATTCTGACTTGGCCTGGTCTCATGACAAAGTGGGACTTGCAAACTATTCAGAATTCTGTTTAACGCATAAATGTGCGTTTCTATTTAACATGTAATGCACATTTTTGTTATAATTGAAATGAAAATGTTCGCTTTAAGCAAAACGCGTGATTAGATTCTGAATCCGGGTCACTGTGGGTGCTGGTGACACTAACTGACTGAGCTATTTTGAAAATATTTGAAATATGAATGAATTTTTATGTTAATTGATAATTTGAAAATTCATTGATTCGGTGTGCAAATATGATTGCTTTGATAAGAAAAGAAGTATGAAAGGTTTGAAAATGTATTGATCTGTTTGAGTATTTATGTTCTATATCATATTGACAAATGAAAAGCTTGCATGGTTTACTTACTTAAGATTATATCTCATCCTTTATTGTAAAAATTTTATTTTTCAGATAATAGTACGTAGAAGTGACAGAGGACGCGTACAAGGTTAGTTAAGTATAGATAAAAATTTTGGTTAAATGTGTAATTAATAGAGTAATTATAAGTTTGAGAACTAGTTATATAGATAACTCTTTGTACGTGTAAGGAATTTAGAAATTGTAGACATTTAAGAATTATGTAATAGTAATACTCTTTGTATAAAATGATATAGCATTATGTAATAATGATTGATTGAATAAATATGAAATGGGGTGTTGCAAGAGTGGTGTCAGAGCTAAGGTTTGAGGTTCTGCAGACTCTAAGTGATCAGATAATGATTTGAAGTTTATAATTATTAGGAGTAACTAAAAAATTTGAGTGTATAAACATTCGGATTAATAGGGAAACCAACGTTTGAAATTCAAAGAATCAATGAGAAAATATAATTATGGCAATGCGGGACAGAGAAGAAAGTATTGATACTTGTGAATACGGTATCGATACATGTAAATAAAGTATTGATACATATGAATACAGTATCGATACATGTTAAAAAAACATTAATACACGTAAAGAAAGTATTGATACTTTTTGAGTAAGAGAGTTCAAAATTATTTACGAACTCGCCCAATCAATGCCTTAAGGAAAAGAGATTGATACATGAAGGCAAATGTATCGATGCTTAGTGTCAAAGAAATTTTTAGAACTAAAATTTTAATGAATGAATCGATACTAGGGCTTAAAAGTGGTGATACATTGCAAATTAGAGCTTATGTCAAGATTTTATAGACTTTGGGTTAGTTAAATAAATAAATAAATAATAGAGTTAGAACTTTAGAATTTGGAACCGAAGATTATTAAAGTAATGAAGATATAGTTTTAGTGTGTACAGGTGTAATTTGATTGTTATTTCATTTAAATTGGCATTAATGTTTGAATAAAGTTAGAAAAGTTTATGAAGTAGCGTATATTTTGAAGGATTAAATGGCCATTGCAGAGTTAAAACGGGCGTTCCAAAAATTATACTTATAATTTCATTGGGCAATAAGTTTGTTGAAAATGTTATTTTTGATTTCATGATAATTAAACAGATAAGTATGGTGTCTTATTCCATAGAGTGTAATAATAAGATGTGAAATTATTTAATATTGTTTATGTAGTAGACTAGTCTGAATCCTTATTGTTTAATTGAGATAATGTGTTGATTTGATTAAGTTTGAATCTCGGCAAAATCGGACTAATTTTGATTATGGGTAGGTCTAGTTTGTGTGAAGGAAATTGGGAGTGTTAACTGTTTTATTCTATAGTCATTTCGCTAAGATATAATGTTGTCTTACTGTAGACCTAGAGATGATGAAATAATGTTAGATGTGAGGTTAGACCTAAAATTGGTTATATTGCTGATAGGAACCAAAAAAAAAATATGATGAAATGAGAGGTAATAATAGTGTAGTTAGTGAAGACATAAGATAATGTAAGATAAGTAGCAGAACTTAAGAGAAATTTCATTTTATTTAGGTTATTGGATAAATCAAGATCTAGTTTTAGAGTTTAAATGAGATTTTAAGGATTTCTTTTGTAGTTTGTTATAATTAATTATAGTATGTAATTTTCCTTAGAAAGTATCTCTTTTGTGTTTAGTTATAGGTTCTTTTAACAGGGGGAGTATTAAGTGTAAAGTCATATTGTGATATTAATCATATGAATTGCAAAGTGCAAAGTTTGAATTTTTATTAACTATTAACTTCAATTGGTTGGCTAATTTCTTGTCTCTTATAAGTGGCCCTGTTTGGAATTAATAGTATTTCATAATGTAATATAGTGACTGAGATGTTGGGACAATTAAGTTGTTAATTAGAGAAATTCGAGTAGGGTTAAGAATATATGTGCCACAAATTTATGATAAGTGGCATGAGTTTAATGAAAAATTTTTAGTAGAAATAGAAAGTTGAGTATGATAGAAGAATATTGGTAAGTTGAAGTAAGTTTTTAATTTCAAGAGTTAAAAATACAGACTTGCAATTTATGCCATTGATACTCTACTATAAAAATAACAGGGTGTGACAAATTATTAGATAATATTTGATTTGTTTTAAGTATAAAGTGCAAAAAGTTGTTTATTAGTACATTTTTACTAGAAAGTTATATAGAGAATGTTGGGATATTTTTCTTGTAGACATATTGGGGCTGTTTGATGTTGGAGATATGCCCTAGAACCAATCGTGTCATACAATTTAGGGACATCATCTTTATGTATATATAACTTTCTAAATATTTTAAATTAGTTTATGATTAATAAAATGGCATTTATATCATTTTGCATATATAGTTGTGTATATATATAAGTATTATATATAAAATGTAGAATGAGATCCAGTGATGTATTATAACGTCATGACTCTATTTGCAAAGAGTTGCAGATATGAGTACAAAGTCTGATCTAAATACATCCAAATTAATTCCTAGTTGAGGTATTGCTATATGGGAGTATGACATTGCATGACTGGCATGTTTGATGTTGCAAAAGATTAGTATTTGATACTAGTAGTTAGGTGATAAGTCTCATGTCACAAAAGCATAAACATGAGTAATACGTTGGAGTGCGTGTTACTTAATATGACAAAATGTGACGAATTACATGGGTGATTCTCTACTGTTAATAATACGTTACACAGCCGTACTAGTGTACCACTGGTCTTTTGACCTGAGGTATCACAGTTGCCCTCTGCATTGAAATACATCGTTCACTTGTGTATATTGCACCGGGCTAGCTATGCTTAGTGAAAAAAGCTTACTGGCAATGTGTTTAGGTGTAAGAGGACAGGTGATGACCAAGACGAAATTTGCTGGCTTAGATATTAGAGCTTGAGATCCTAGGCAGGGATGTCATATATGGGAAATAAAATCTCTAGTCAAAGTACATGTTTCTGAAAAGATGTTTTCGGATACATGATTCCTGTATATGATTCGAGACCTTGTTCCTATGATTAAGTTAGTGTTTGATAATTTCATGACCCGCACTCGATCGGGAGTAGACAGTAGAGGGACTTTATTACATATACAAACGACTATATGGATTCATTAGTATCTGGGGGTTGTGGAATCTTGCTAGAGGTTGAACATGATCATTGGAAACTTTGGTTGCAAAGAGTTGTACCAAAGAGATACGAAGGAGTTCGTGTCCACCCATGTCCAGTTCACAGTAAATCCAGGGGGTCACACACATAGTCTGTTACTTGATGATAATGACTATTGCTACTATGCAATAATCGTTAACTAGTTAACGATATTGTACAGATATTGATCAGGTAGCAATTTGATTCTTTATTGTAAAGAAAATATTTTTCGACTCTGACGTGCTAGCACGCGTATGTGTGAAAAATATTTCGGTTTAATTTTGGGATACCGTAAATATGATTTACGGATGTAGTAATATTGATATATTATTATTATATTTTAATATGATTATAGTAATCATAAAATATAATTATTAATTATATTAATATTATTATAAATATCTAATATATATTATTGATATATACATATATATATGTATGATATTTATTAATATACATGTATATATAAATGTATATATATATATATATGTATCTCTCTCTTTTTATATATATATATATATGTTAATTTGATATATATATATTATATCTATAATGTTATAACGTATAAATGTATTAATAATGTATTAATGCATTAATGTATGTATATATATATTGAAGGAATGCATGTATATGATAAAAGATACACATTCTGCTGACTTAAGATTAACCATGACTTATCCATTTGATTTTATCTCTTTTGATATTTTGGAGTCAGTGGAAAAGAAAGCTTAAGTGTTAAGCTTATTAATACATATATATATGAACATACATAGAGGATATGGGAAGCAAGCAAAGAAGAAAAACAGTTTTTTTCTTTCTCTGTTTTTTTTGTTTATCCTTTCTGTGGTTTTTGAAACCAAAGCTTCTTCCGCTTATTCAACCAACAAGCTTGATGAAGCAAAAATGTGGTGCAGTGTTTTGGTTGTGAACCAAGACAGTAACCAGAAGAGAGAGGAAGAGAAAGGTTAGAGAGAGAAAGGGTGGTGAGCTTGTTAAAGCTCAAACCAACACATGTCAATCCTAAACTAGCCGGAACCAGCTTCATCTCATCGACGTGTAGACCACCTCAGGCAGCAAGGTAGCTGCTGTTGCGGATTGGAAAACTAAAGGTTAGTTTCTTTGTTTTTGTTTACGAAACAGGGCATGTTTATATACTAAAATACACATACATGCACATATAGATTGTAAGGGAGTCTGTTTCGCAAGCCTGTAATGATAATCAAGACTCCTCTGCGACGGTTGTGCGCCCGAAACTTCATTTCGTGCGTCGCACTTACGCTGCACATGGAAAATAAAGCATGCTTATGCTCACTGTTCTGTTCATTTGAGTTAGTACTTTTCTTGCTTCGGGTGTATGAAATAAAGACATACAATTAAGGAATGTCCAACTAGAAGAGTAGGTAGTAAAGATAGTATAAGGGAAAGTCAAAATAAAAGGCAAAAGGTATAGGGATGAGTTTATGCTCTAACTAAGCAAGATACATAGGCGTCCAATGAAGTGGCAACATGTATAACAGTTCTCTTTAACCTAAAAGGTTAAAGTATTTGATTCTGGGGTTACACATTCATTTGTGGCTTTTACTTATTTATTCTTCTGATGAAATATGTTATATGTGTTACTACTTCTATAGGTAAAATATAGTTATAAATTATATTTACAAAGATTGAGAGATTAGTTTTGAAGATAAGAATATTATAGTTGATTTATCACCATTGGAGATGCATGATTTTGATATTATCTTGGGAACATATTAGTTGACTGCCTATCATGCGGTAGTGCATTGTTTTCCTAAAGTAGTAATAGTTAACATTCCGAGCCAATCAGAATTTAGTTTCAGTGGAAGACGATTTGTGATAGGTTAAAGGTTGTTTAATGTGATTAAGACCACAAAATTACTAGGAAAATGGGTGTGAAGGGTTTCTTAACTTATGTTATTACTGAAGAGTGAATCAAGCCACAATAAAGAAGAAACATTCTATTGTAAAGAAGATGGTAAGAATGATGAGACTCTAGAAGAAGTTGATTAAGAATATTACTCGCAATGATGGTGCTCTAACAAATTATTATTTGATTTGTTCTTTTTGGGGGAACATAATAAAATTTCTTTTAAAAATATTGATGCATGTGTTAGGCAAGAAGTGAGATCTTAGAATAAAAAGATTTTTCTTTAGCTAGTAGGAGACACAAATGGAAATAGAATTAGTGAACGAATTCAAGTAAAATGTATAAAAGGATTAAGTAAGATATTGAGGCTTGTAATTGGGTCATGAAATATATTTTTCCTTTCTCAAATAATTTTGTAATTATTTATGATTTATAAAATGTTAAAGAAAGGTTTAAAATTATTATTTCGAGTTTATGCTAGTATTAAAAAGGAAATTTATGATTTTTATGAAATAATTTATCTTAGGTTATATTATAAAGTGGTTTTGATATAAGATTGTTTATGAGTTTAGTCTGTGAATAAGAATAAAGCCCAAATTTTATTTATTCTTATAAGAAACGATAAGAAATAATAATTTGTTTTACGAGACTTATAAAAATTGATTACTAAGAATTTTAATTCATTGATTGAAAGTGGAGCCTAAACGGTAAATATGTGAGATTAATATAGAAGTTCATTTTATGAGAAGATTTTTGAGGAGATTGAAGAAGTATTATGAAAAATAAATTTAAGATCATAAAAGTAATAAAATTTTATTTCTAGATGAATGACAATGGTGTTTAAGAAATATGACATTTTTCTTTAAGATGTGAAATTGATGTTTTAGATTGGATTAAATTTACAAAGATTTGAAACATTCACTGAGAAGTTATACATAAAGAGGAATACATAATTTCCTAAGTTAAGAATTTATAGTAATATATTTTATTCAATAAATTTTCAATGATTAAGGAGTACGATTAGGAAATTCTATAAGCATAAAATATGCTTATCTCCATGATACTTAAGAGACAAAGTTCATAGTTAAAGATAATAATGATAATAATAAAGTAAGAATAAAAAATTATGAAGAAAGATTAACTGGTGAGTTATATATGAGATTTCAATTGAGAATTTATTTGTATCAAATGTATAATAATCTTAATATTTTAATATGTGTAATAATATTGAATTTTATATACAAAGATTTATGATAGTTGATTTGATATGATTAATGGGGTTTATAATTGAAGGGATATTGATTATATGGATAAGATGATTTATAAAAGAGTTATTCGAGGTGAATAGAAGAAAGATTTGATTACTAAATATAACTCGAATATTATTTTTTTAAATTTTTTTATATTAATGAAGTTATTTTAACGAGGTTGAAAGGACATGTAAGTTGGTATTGTATCCACTCAAGGGGTTGAAATTCGATTTTTGTTTGATGATTAAGATATTATTGAATACACATGTCCGTAACTTAAATTTGAAAAGATTTAAAGCAAGTATTGAGATAGTTAAAACCCATACTATTTGATATGATTTTATATGTAGTATGTAGATACATTAGTTTGTACTGATTTTAAGGTCCATATGGTGGAATTATGAGGTATTATAAGAAGTATGCTATTTAATCATTTAATTTTTAAGGTTTAATATTTTATACATGCGTTATTTTATAATATGGAATGGATGGAGAACAAAAGTATTAACAAATAGTTTGGGTGATTTGGTTTAATAATTTAATTGAGAAAAGTTATTATTGAATGTTCCTAAGTTAAACAATAATTTTGTTACAGTAAGTACTATAGACTAGAACCGAATTGAAAAAATACAATTCTTGATTAATATGAATGAGATAGTTAGAAGTTTATATTAAGAATATCAAAAGTACCATATTATAGCATACTATTTGAGAGTTAAGATTTGTGTGTATAAGAAATTTTGCTTATGATGTTATGAAAATTTAAGTATGAAATTATATTTTCTATAAGTAGAGATTGGCTAAGATAATGACATATAACAATTCTTGATATAGGAATTGGGCCATAACTGTATTTAATGGTTTTTAACTATTAAAATTCTTCACATAGATAACATATATTACTCAATATATTAGTAAACATGTTTTGACATTGTGATGGAACAATGATTGGATATTAAGAGATCATGACGATTAGAATAAAGTTAAATTATATTATAAAGACAATGTCTCTAACATTTTAGATTTAGATTATAGATATATATATAACGTACATGTTCAGTGTTATATTGAACTTTGTCAATTTGTAATTCATGGAATTTTGTAGAAGTTAATTATAAGTTTTATTATATCATAAAATAATGGATAGTGATATTATATTTTAGAATAAGGGATGATGACAGTAAAGTTTAAGCACTGAGATCATGTAGATTTTAAGCTTAAAAATAACGATTAGACTATAAGTCAATAAGATCTATGATTTAAGATTATACGACTTTATGGGAATAGGTTAATAGAGTTGCTCTGTGGAAATATGATTTATTAAGAATGATAATTGCTATTACCATAAATGAATGCGTATTAGAAGAATAGGCTCATTAATTAGTATTAATTTGACTGAGTTACCGTAGTTTTGAATGGTAGTAGTAACTTGTAATGAGTTTAATCAAGTGTGTCAGTTCAATTACTTACTTTGTGGAGGTTTCATAAGATGACCATATTAGGTAAATGCAAGGGGTATTAGTTAAGTATACATGATGAATAAGGCACTTGTCAAATTTTGAGGACAAAATTTTTGTAAGGAGGGGAAAATTATAACGCCTGCAATTTTAAAAATTTGTAATTGTAGCCTCCACAATATTTAAGAAATTTAATTGAATATTTAATAATATTTATTTAATTAAAAATTATATGTAATTTAGACTTTTTGGGTGAATGATTAAATTTTGGGCTTAAAATAGTTTTATTTGTTTAGTTCTAAAATTAATATTATAAAATTATAAGTGAATTTTGGATTAAGGAAATAGTGTTTGGATTAATTTTGGAGTTAATTGTAAAGATTCTAAAACATTAAAAAGTTATTTAAAATTTTTTTAAAAGGACAAAATGAAAGTTTTATAAAGTTTTAGATTATTTTTATAATATTAAAAAGAATAAGTGGCCTAATTGAAATTTTACATCCCACAATATCACACACTTCGCCTTCTTCCTTCCCCATTCCAATAGCCTCCGTATTCTTCAACAGAAAGCTTCGTCTCTCTTTCTTTCTCAAATTCTAGCCAAATTACTTCAAATTTGAGCAATTTTTTTTCAAATTTCAGTTACTAGTAAGCTTTATAACTCGATAAAAACTTGAATTTTGGATTTTTATGATTAATTAAGAATTAAGTTACTATTTATTCAAATAAATTATGTTAAATTCTAAATAGAAAAGGTTAAATTGAGTTTAATTAAAGTAGAATATATAGTTAGATTGAATTTGCATTGATTGAGGTGTTTGTGGAAAGAAATTGGTGTATTTTGCTCTCGGAAGAACAATGATTTTGAAGGTTGCTATGATATTTTTGAAGATTACTAAAGCAACTTTAATATGAACAGTAATTATTTGCACAGTAGTTTTAATCTGTACAGTAACTATTTTTTTTACAATGAATCTGGTATTAACAGTGCCTTAGCTACAATACTCAGGCATAAACAGTATTTTTGCTACAGTAATTCTGTATGAATAGTCTTTGCTATAGTATTTTAATCAAAATCGTATTTGTTTACTTAGACAAAAATATGAATTAGTATAAATTAGTAATAGAAATTTGTTGTTAAAATTCGGATAAAAGACTTAGTTAATTAAACTTAGTGATAGGGGTAAAGCTAAGGAATTTAGACACTAATATCACAATTATCGCATTTAAAATATTTATATTGATTTATTGAATAGTAAAAGACATGATTTATATATTTCTAATATTAGGATACGAGAATCCAACAGAAAGATCAAGTTAGGTGGAAGAATCATTAATGAGAGTGGTTACCCTCTTGTTGTTGTAAGTAGATCGTGCATACATTTTAATGTTTTTGAAACTGTGAGATATTCGATGTTATGTGAAAATGTGTATATTACTGTTTGGTATGCCAACATGAGTTTTATGAAATGATTTTTGAAAAATTATGAATTCAAATGTTATATGCCGATATCGTACTTATAAAATGTTTATGAAATGATGTCGATGTGTAAATGTTTATGAATAAAAATAATTTTATGGCTCTAGTCGTTAATTAAATATTTATTCTGACTTGGTTCGATTTTGTGACAAAGTGGGACTTGCAAGCTATTCAGAATTTTGTTTAACGCGCAAATGTGCATTTCTGTTTAACATGAAATGCACGTTTCTGTTATAATTGAAATGAAAATGTTCGCTTTAAGCGAAACACGTGATCACGTTCTGAATCAAAGTCACTGTGGGTGCAGGTGACACTAACTAACTGAGTCATTCTGAAAATGTTTGAAATATGAATGAATTTCTGTGTTAATTGATAGTTTGAAAATTCATTGATCCGATTGTGCAAATATGATTGCTTTGACAAAAAAAGAAATATGAAAGGTTTGAAAATGTATTGATTTGTTTGAGTATTTATGTTCTGTATCATATTGACATATGAAAAACTTTCTTGGTTTACTTATTGAGATTATATCTCACCTTTTATTGTAAAAGTTTTTATTTTTAGAGAATAGTATGTAGAAGTGACAAAGGACGCGTACAAGGTTAGTTAAGTATAGATGAAAATCTTGGTTATATGTATAATTAATAGAGTAACTATAAGTTTGAGAACTAGTTATATAGATAACTCATTGTACGTGTAAGGAATTTAAAAATTGTAGACATTTAAGAATTATGTAATAGTAATACTCTTTGTATGAAATGATGTAGTATTATGTAATAATGATTGATTGAATAAATATGAAATGGGGTGTTGCAAAAAAAAATTCATTCAGGTCTCTAAACATGATAACACCTATTAATTATATTAATAGAATCTATTATCATTCTTTTTACAAAAACTTAATCATCAAAACATCCTTATTTGATCATATCAAATATAACCATATCCATGCTTTTCAAATACATCAAATATATTCAAAGCCATAACAAACATACATATGAACACAAATCAACATCCCATCATGTTTCCGTAAACATACACACATACACATCGATCATGTACTCTGATACCACTCGAAGGGGAAACAGGCTGAAAACTCAGATCTGTTTTGCGTTAGGAGCAGAAGTGCGGCATATAGGATCAGTTCCAGGCTGCGGGACCGCCGCTGGGGAGGCCGAACCCATTACATGGACTTGTGGAAAGGCCACCCCTTGGATCTAAACATGTGCGTGTGTATGTTTTGGGTATTTAAAACAATTTCAATATAAATGTAAATGCAAAGCTCAAAAACTTACTTCTTTCCTTCACAAATCGGAACAGTAAATGAACTCCTTCGCTTACCTCCTCGGTCGATACACATCGATGTTGGTGACGGTGGTTCCAGCTTCGTTATGGGATCGGTTTTAGCCTTACCAATCTAAAACCGTACCTTTCTCTCTCTAGCCTTTTTTTCTCTCTACTGGTTTTTGATTCAAAACCAAACCTTCACCATACATCTCTAAGAATGGCACTCACTGAACTTTTCACAGAGAATGGAGAAGAAAAAGCTCTCGGTCCTCTCTTGGCTTGCAGGAGAAATTGTGCATTGCATCCAATGCATGTTATATATATACATATATATATATATATATATATATACACACACACACACACTCAACGCTTAAGTGTTTTCCTGTATAGCCATCTTTGCCTATACCTTGCCCGCCCACTACCTCTTACTTTATTAATTGAATAACGGCAACATGACAAGGCTTGATTGATTTGGCTAAGAGAGAGAATGTGTGTGTAATATACATATATCCTTCTATATATATACTCATACACATACAAATATCTTATACATATATATATATTACTTTAATATATATTTATATATATATAATACAATATTATATATATACATTACAATGTATAAGATATTATTATTATCATATTATTACTTTAATCATTATTAAAGCATTATATCAATATATAACAATATAAAATTTGTCAATCATATTTACGATATCCCATAATTAAACCAAAGTATTTCCTATGCTTATGAGTGCTAGCTTGTCCTTGTCGGGAAATATATTCTTTACAATAATGAATCAAATTGCTACCCGATCAAATATCGAAATTATATAATAAATTAATGATTATTGTATAATAGCAAATGCCATCATCATAAAGTAACCAACTGTGTGAACTGGACATAAGTGAATACAAACTCCTTCATATCACTTCGGTATAACTCTTTGTAACCAAAGTTCCCAATGATCATGACAGACCTTTAGCAAGACGTCATGACCCCCAGACACTAATGATTCCATATAATCATATGTGAATGTAGTAAAATCCCATAGCTGTCAACTTCTAATCGAATGCAGGTCATGATATCGTCAAACCCTTAACTCAATCATAGGATCTGAACCTCAATCATATTCAAGATTCATATATTTGCAAAACACCTTTCTAGATATGCTTGTTTTGGCCAAAGACTTTATTCTCATGTATGACAGTTCTACCTAAGATCTCAAACTCCAACATCTGAGCTAGTAGATTCTATCTTGGCTATCACCTGTTCTTATACACCTAAACACATTGCCAGTAAGTTTCTTTCACCAGGCGTGCCTAGCCTAGTATGATATACACAAGTGAACGATGTGCCTCAGTGTGGAGGGCAGCCGTGATACCTTAGGTCATATGATTAGTGGTACACTAGTACGGTTGTGTGACGTATCATTGACTGTGAATATTTACCCGTGTGATTCGTCATATTTGGTCATGTTCAATAACACGCTCTCCAACGTATTTCCAATGTTTATGCTCTTGAGACATGAGACTCGTCTCCCAACTATTAGCATCTAATACTAATCATTGGCAGCATCAAATATACTAATTATATAATGTCATAGGCCTATATGACATTGTCTTAACCGAGAACAGAATTGGATGTATTTAGATCAAAACTCTGTCCTCATATCTACAACTCCTTGTATATAGAGTAATGGCATCATAATACATCACGGGATCTCATTCTGCATTTTATATATACAATATATATTAACAACTATACATACAAAATGATATAAATACCATTTTATTAATGATAAATTATTTTACAATTAATTACGTAATTATATATACATCAAGATGATATCCCTGAACCATATGACACAATTGGTTTTATGTTATATCTCTAATACTTAAGCCATTACTTTAGAGCTTAAATCGTGGGGTAGTGATATATAAAATATGGATTAACCTTAATAAGGTCCAATTGCATTTGAAACACATAACTAAGTTTACTTGGAGGACCTTAGTTCATAAGATAATTTTTATATAATTAAACTAGTTAAAGGGAAATACGAGCCAAAAGGTAAGTCAAATAATATATTAATTTCAATTTCATTACAAATAAGCTCAATATTAATATTCCCTCTTTGAAAATAATTTTTTTTCATTCAAATAAACGTTAAAGTGAGAATAATAAAATCTCGTTATAGTTAAATTATTTTAATTTATTTAAAGCAAGAGGAATCATAATTACATGAAACTCACTTTATTGTATTTTAAAAGGATTAAATAAGATATTTTTTTTTATTTATCACTAATTTAAGGTGATGAAGGACTTTTGGTTTAATGTAAAATGTTTACAATGTGAATTAAGGTCCAAATATATATATATATATATATAGAGAGAGAGAGAGAGAGAGAGAGAGTGATAAACATATACTTGAGTCCTATAAAAATATAGTTTTTTCACAAGTTGGGGACCTGTTTAGAAATATTTTCTTACGCCTTTAGCAACCTTTCTTTAAGACCATTCCTTTTGTGGCAATCAAGCTACCTTGCTCTAATCATTTTCAAGCTTGTCAACTGAAAGTTATCCGTTCGAGAATTCATTAGCCACCACTTAAAATCTAAATTGAGATTTGTTTGTTGTCACGACTTTGTTATATTGAATTTTTTAGTAACTATTTATTTAGAGTTAACAAGTTTTAACATATTTTAATTTATTAATAATTTAAGTTTTTCGTTTTGTAAAACATCTTTCACCCTCTCTAGGTGTTCTAGGATTTAAATCTAGTTTTCAATTATCATGAAGTTAAGGTTGTAGCCTTGTTTACTAGAATGTGGATCTTGTGTCCATATTACAATAGTTTCACCATGATCCTCTATACCATGGTTAGTTCTTATTCTCCTTGTTTTAGTCGTATCAAATGAAAGTTTTGCAAAAGCCCTAAGGGTTATGCCACTCCTAATTTCTATTTATTCGATCGAAAGCAATAAAATTTGAAAGAGCTGATAAGTCAATTCATAGATTTTCTTGGCACGCATGAAAATAATTTTGACACTGGACTTGGAGAATTCTCCAAGTCATTGATTCATTTTGCCTACACGTAGTAGACATCTCTGTTAGAAAAGGTGATTGTCATTCAACTTAATAACACCTTCAATGTCATACTTAGACCCACTAATCGACTTCAATAGATTTTGAGAGTTAGCTCTTGATTGCTATGAATAGAAGAGCAAAAAAGAATTGATCGACATTCGCATTAGTAATATGATCAACGAACCCGCTGAGAAAACATGTGAATTGTAACGCCCAATTTGATATATTTTGAATATGTGCCAAATTGAAATTATACATACTTAAAATATCTACCCATAAAATAATAACAATAAATTAAATAAGAGTTAGCAATAGTTCCAAATATAATTATTAACTAACAATATTTTTCATTATTCTTTTAGTTAGAAACTTCAATTTTAAAAAATCCTAGCTCTATTAAGTCTCTATCAATCCACTCTTATAAAATAGTAAAATCACGATGCAAAATGTTAATTTTGAAGGGTGAGTCGTCAACTGGATTAAAAACCCATATACAATACTTACAGTTACATAAGCAATTTAAATGCAAAACTGTAACTTTTTGAAAAATATTTAATGAGAAAGTTTAATGAAAACTATATAACTATATTTATTGTGTCAAGCATTTCATAAATTACACTGAATGAAGGACAACAATAACTATTATATCGTAAAACATTTAAATCAAGTTATTATCGGGTGAAAAAGCTTGGCGATAAATGTGGCAAATTCTTAGTGGTTGATGAAGAATTTTGAGATGGTACTCCTAATTGTATTTACTGCAAATCCTCTTCAAGATTCGACTAGCAAGTAACTTCACCTGATTTTTAGATCAAGATTCAGGCCCAAAACACCTTTGAATCAGAGATAATCGAATGTGCGATATTTAACTTTAAAAAATATCAATTAGAGCGAATATATAAAAACCTAATAAGAAAATCTTTAAAATATTCATTCAAAATATTAGTCGAATAAAAAGTAGTTTTTAATCTTTAAAAATCACAAACATCAACAGAAAAACATAATGATTAAATAAATTATGGAACTAGGGGACTTAGGAAGCCTTGATGCCAAATCCACTTTATTTTTCCAAATCAATTAATTCTCATATTTAAGAATAATAAACTAAAATGAGTTTTAACCCAGTAATCAAACTAGTTTTATAGCCTTTTTAAAACAAAAATATTTGACAAAATCATTTATATGCATATGGTGCTAATGTTGTGAACTTCACACATATTTTCTTTCTTTTTGTAAACATTTGGTTTTTTTTTTTGGCTAGCCATCACTTAGTCTTTTCCTTTTTGGCAAGCCACCAGTTACGGTGTTATACTCTGAGCTTAGGGTCCACTCGTGACAACTACCACAAACTTTTATGATACACTTGAAAATAGTTTATAAACCGATAACTCTCATCTATAGGATCATTATCAAAGAATTGATCATTTATGATCAATTTATCCAAAATACATATCAAATAAATAAAACTATTATCATTGGAATAACTCTTAGTCGGGTTTCAACATATATGAATATTTACATAAAACTTTTAGTTACAAATTCATTACATTAACTAAATGACTCTATACAATGAAACAAGATATATGAGTGAGTCAAGAGAAGCCTACCCAAAGCGCCAAAGGATCACTACGACTACCACTAGCCCGGCTAGTATTAAAGCGCCTAACCTGAAAGCTAAAATGGGTGAGGGATGAGTATATGAATATACTTAGTGAGTAAATAAAATACATACATACAATACATACATGCACAAGTATTTCTAACATCTAGATACTGGAATTACCTTTCAATATACTCAAAAGTATATACATATTTATTCAATCAAATAATCAGAAAAATAATTCATTGGTTTGCATTCAATTTAAATAACCAAACCGGGCTAGCCATACTTTTTTAACCACTATCTTGGCTAAGGTAACTTCAAAATCATTTGTGAGTCTTTCATGCATAAAACCATATGCAATGAATTCTTATCAAATAGAAAAATATTTCTCATGTTTTACAAATTATTTATTTTCTATAAAACATACATTTATAAAAAAACTACGCTCATCTCACTGATGTTAGTCTCGAGCAGTCACTTGGTGACACGAATGATTATCCTTGTAATATCCGTCAAATCCAAGATATTCCTACTAAGCTGCCTGAACTTTCCATAGGATATCTATATCTACACATCCATGCACAGCATATAGTGGGCTTGCCATGGACATTCTCACTTATACTAACCTAACTGTGGCTCCACTCACCTATGCGATCTCTTAATAAGTTCATCCATAAGCTACCTCTCTATAGCTACAATAACTAAACAGGCCCATTGGCCATATATTAATAAATGGCTTTACCGGTCTCATCACCAATATACATGTATAAATCAAATTAATTTTAAATAATGATTATAAATCATATAAATCAATCGTGCCTTTAAGGCTATTTCAGCATGTATATCAAATAATTTATCAACAACAGACCAATTAAACAAAATATTCAAATATCAATGTTGATGTGAACTGAACGATACTGGATTTGTTTTGCAGCTGAAGCATGATGCACAGGATCGAATCTCAGGAGCGCGACTGCCGCAGGGAAGCCACCCCCATCACATGGACGTGAGGAAAGGCTCCCAAAGGACTAAGACATGTACATATGCATATTTTAGGATTTAAAACTTTTTCAAACAGAAATACAAAGTTAAGAAGTCATACTTGTTTGATTTTATAATCTGGAATAGTAAGTCAATCTTCGCACTTGCCTTTTAACTTATCCACACGTCGAATCGAGAAAGACGGTTTTGGTTTCGAGAAGGGATTCCAAGCTTTGGGTGTTAGCTTTACCAAACTAATCCATTGCTTTCTCTCTCTTGCTTCTTTCTTCCTCTTGTTTTTGTTCAAAACAAAAACACACACCAAAATCTTCTCTAAGGTATGATGCTTAATGGAAAAATATAGAGAGAAGGAAGAAGAAGGTTGCTCTTGGTTGAAGGAGAAAAAAGAAGTAGTATTAGACTTAACACTTAAGTCTTTTCTTTTTGGCAATCCAATTACAAATTGAATTCCTTTACCGATGTACATGACCACTTGGCTTTCTTTTTTATCAAATAAACAAAGCCATGTGTCAAACTAAGGTTGCTGGATTCAATTAACACTAATCCAAATTATGTATTAATATAATATATTAATCAAATTAATATATATATATATACATATTATATTATTACTTTAAAAATATATTTATGTAATCATTATATATAAATATCTTATATATATATATATATATATTATTACTTTAATCAATATTAAAACATTATATCTATATACTAATATAATATCCGTAAATTATATTATGTTATCCCATAAATTACTAAAATATTTCTCATGCATAAGGTGCTAGCACGTTCTAGCCAAAAAATTTATTCTTTATAATAAAAAATCAAATTGTTATCCAATCAAAGTATCAGAACAATATCATTAAGTAATTAATTATTATTGTATAATAAAAATTACTATCATCATCAAGTAACCGACTAATGTGTAGGACCTTTTGGATTCATTGTGAACTGGACATAAATAGATATGAACTCTTTCGTATATCTTCAGTACAACCTTTTGTTACCAAAGTTCTCAATAATCATGAGTGACCTCTAGCAAGATGTCATGAACCCTTGATATAGATGAATGAATATACCGAATAAACTCATATAGTCGTACGTGCATGTAGTAAAGTCCCTCTGCTGTCGACTCCCAATCGAGTGCGGGTTGTGGAATTATTAAACCTCTAACTCAATCTTAGGATAAGAACATCAATCATATATAGGATTTATATCCGTAAAACACTTTTCCAGACATACATGCTTTGGCAAAAGACTTAATTCCAGTATATGATAGTTTTACCTAAGATCTCAAGCTCCAACATTTGAGCCAACAGATTCTATATTGGTTATCACTTATCCTTATACACTTAAACATACTGCCAACAAGCTTCTTTCACTAAGCGTGGCTAGCCCAATGCAATATAGACAAGTGAACAATGTGCCTCAATACGGACGACAGCCATGATACCTCAGGTCATAGGATTAGTGGTAATCTAACACGACTGTGTGACATATTATTGACTGTGGATAATCACCCATATGATTCGTTATGTTTGGTCATGTTCAGTAACACATTTATCAACGTATTACTCATATTTATGCTCTTTTGACATGAAACTCATCACTCAACTATTAATATCTAATACTAATCATTGGCAGTATCAAACAAACCAGTCATGCAATGTTATATTCTCATATGACATTACCTCATTTGGAAATTGATTCGGATATATTTAAATCATAGACTCGGTATTACTATCTACAAGTCTTTGCAAATAAAGTCTTGCCATCATAATATATTACATGATCTCATTCTTCATTATATATATATAATATAAATTGGCAACTAAACATGTAAAATGATATAAAAGCCATTTTATTAATTGTAAACTAATTTACAATTAATTGCAAATACATATATATATATATACATATACATAGAATGATATTCATAAACCGTATAACACGATTGATTCTAAGGCATATCTAACATATCAATGTTGATGTGAACCTGTAGACAAAGTAGTCTAAAAATTCATGAACTAGTGAATTCTAACCCGGAAAGCCAATATGATCAGATTATGAACCCTAGACCCGTTAAGGAACTCATTTCAAGAACCTAGGTTGCAAAGAGATGACGTCACAAAGGATTGCAAAGCCTTTGATAAGTCTAACTTCATGCAAGAATTCAAGAAGAATTACTCACAAGTTCACACAAAGTTTCAGAATTTTATTTATCAAGAGTTGTTTTAAAATAATATCTTAAAGTTGTTTAAATACTAAAACCCTAATATTACCCTAACCACTAATAAGAATGCATGTCCTAGTTGAACTAAAACTTCTAAATTTAATCCTAATATCCATGGTTATTGTAGCAAGCCCACAAAAATAAGCCTTGTTTCCTTGAAACATTAAGAAACCCTAAAACCCTTGTTTCCTTTAACAAACAATTAAAATAACTATGAGCTATTTATTTAATTGTACTAGCCCATTAATATAATAATAATATAGACTAAAATAATTAAATAAAATTATATCAAGCCTACATGTAGAATACAATGTGGCCGCATATGACTTCATGTCTTCACTCTTAGACTTAGGCTTTAATAACTTGTAGCACATGCACCAAGCCTGGTTCTTCATCTCGCAAGCTTATCTTCCATGATGTAGAGCCCTTTGTCTGTTGTCCATTTATTGTTTCAATCATAATTATTTAAAAAAGCCTATTCATTGTCTCTTTGATTTTCTTTGCACGTGACCTCGTAATAGGCCCATTTAAAACATGCAACAAATCTTGAATAATTTGTTCAACTTGTAGAGTATCTTGAATTCCATCAAATTAAATAGTTTCGTTTCAAATTTCACTTTAATTAGAAAACAGCTTATTTAGCACACAAGTATATATTTATGTATATAATAAATTTACTCACTATAAGGGAAGGGTAAACCACTTTCACTAAAGGTCATCACGCCCTCTAGGTCATTTTTCCAAGTTGTAGCGTAATACCAACATGCATATAATCATGAACTTCACGATTCAAATAATCAATATAAATGCACTAAATACAAATTCTCGTGGAGAAACATAGTTAAAAACTCCTTAGTTTAACATATGACGCATTTCTCGAGACTTAACTAACAAAGTCCATTTATCCGATTTCCAACAATGAAATCTTATGGCTGACTTATTCTATTTCATATTTTCAAGTCAATTTTTCAACATTATGTCAAATACTAAACTCAAATAATCACATTTATACCCATCACAATACTCCAATTAACACCATTTAACATTTCCTATGCAAAAATCATTGAAATTTCACATGAACAGTAAACCCTTAGTTTCTAACAAGTTCAAAATCTTAAAATCAAGTTTCTAATGAGTTTATAGGCTTACCAGTAACCTTTAGAAGTCCATAAAAACCTTTGATTGCTAATTAAATGGAAAACTCCCAAATTCTTTTCGAAACCCTAACTTTCTTCCTTACTTCTTCTTGTTGTTTCTAGTCTAAATTGGTATCAAATCAAAGTGGGAAAGATGGATAATCACTTGGCAATAGAAATTTGCCAAAATAAGTTAAGATTTTAAAAAAACTAAGAGATAATGAGAAAGAAAGAGAGAGAAACGAGTTTTAGAGAGTAAGGGAAATTAATGAAAGAATCAGTAGGGAGATGAATCCTCCTCATGAATATATATATATAAATGGGCAAAAAGAGCAAAGTGTCCTTAAGAAATCTCAAAAATTCCTAAACTGCCCATTGAATCTTACCCAGATTAGCTTAATGTATCGATACATTCATTAAAATTCAATTCTGAAAATTTCTTCGATATAATGTATCGATACATTTGCCTTTATGTATCGATCCCTTTAAAATATATCGATACCTTTGATAAAAGTATCGATCTGGTTTAACTTATAAATATTTTTAAACTTTCTAACTTTAATATATCTATACCTTTGATGCAGGTATTGATCTAGTTCATCTTCTAATTATTTTCAAACTCTCTGTCTTACAATGTATTGATACTTTTTCTATATGTATCAATTTAGTCGACTTATAATTTCTTTCCAAGTCTCTGACTTGCAAAGTATCGATATCTTTTATAAAGATATCAATACCTTCATTAGGTATTGACCTGCATCCTTAAGCTATCAATATTTTGGTACATGTATTGATCTCCTCAATCCCATGTATCGATACTATATGCTTAAATACAGATTTGTCATAGAAAATGAATTCTTTGACCTCTCTTATTTATTCCTTAGAACCAATTCTGTTTACCTTTCGAGGGCTCAGTCTCCAATCCCTTGTAAGGGCGCTGTCTTTTAACCCCACTTGCTAACCGGCTAGCAAGATCGTTGTATGCATAAGCGTAGGGTGACATACAGAAAACACAATTTACGCAATACATTTATTCCATAAAACTAACTTAAGCTCAACTAAGCCTCGATCATGTATCAATTATCCATGAACAATAACTGTGCAAAAATGAAAGTCATTTAATGACTTTTAGCCCTTCGAACATAGGGTTTACACACCAAGCTTCTTAACAATATTCTCTTACAGAACGTAAAATAAAATCTCACATAAATTTCATATATTTATAGAGTAGGCTTCCTTGTTGATCAACGAATTCAATTACTTATAATCATTCCTTATAAATCTCTTAAAAACAAAAACCCAAAATATGTCTATAATCAAAAACCACTTAATACAAATTAAAGATTATAACTAGGATAACTCATTTTACATAGAATCATGAAATTTATACTTAATACAATCATATAAAATTGAAACAATAGTCCTAAATATTTCCCTAACTTTTATTGAATCATAAACAATCATAAAAGAAAATTATTTAAGAAAGTAAATATACTTTTCATGACCCAATTTCAAGCTTCAACATCTCGTTTTTCACTTAAGATATGCATTAACATTCTTAAAAAAGACTTTACTATACCCCCCAATGATAATAAATCAAATCGTCATTTCTTAAAGTTGACATATGAACTTTTCATAACAAAAAAAGTTTGAATATTACAGCTAGAACATAGAAAATAAAATTTCACTATGGAAAATCGAAACATGTAAATGAAATCTAATCCGTTAAATAAAAATTAGAGTTTCACAAGCCCATTCCATTAAACCTTTAAAACATTCAAAACTTCTTATCATCAAAACTTCCTTAACTTTCTTGTAGAAAACATATACATGCCATGTCATATGCCAATGTCTAGAATACAATCAAATATATCATATTCTTTGAAGATAATCAAAATCATTAACTTTAAATAGAAATATATATTTAAAAAATACTTTTATAATAAAACACTCGCATATAAATATAATATGTTTATTGTTATTTATATTTTAAAATAATGTCTAATTTACTTATCTCTTGGCGATTACTACTAAACAACTTAACCACCTTAACCTAAAATAAAATATTAGCATTAATAAGTCTCATTATACAAAATCATAATATATATAATAACTTATTAAGTCTTAATGGTCTCATTTGTATTGTCTAATTAGTTTAATAACATATCTTAAAAAACTTTTCAAATATGACCTTACACTGATTAAGAAATTTTCTTATATCTTAAGCAATGTTTGTTTCCCATGAATTCGGAATATGACTTTAAGAAAACATAATGTGACAACATATTAAAAATATAAGCTTTTAATTCTATATGAAACTATTTCTTAAATTACATTCTAACTTGGTTACTTATCTTGACAATCTATAAGTCATAAAAGTTTACGGCAATCACGTAGACACATAGACAATAGAGTTAAAAAGTTCAAAAGTAAATTAATGTCAAAACTATTTTAAATGAATTTTATTCTGGGATTCTCATATTATGTCAAACAATATTTTGCACTAAGCTACCTCAATTCAAAAGTTGGCAATAGTTTGAAAACATAATATGATTTTAATATGATATAAAAAGCATACTAAAAAATTAACTTTTGAGGTCTACATAACCATGAATTCTTAAACATTTATCATGACAAATTAATGTCTAGGAATCAAAAACACTTCAAATAGGATTATATAATTCTACAATCACCATTTTTGATGAAATATTTTACAAAAATGCATATTAAAAGTTAATAAAAGTATACAAAACAAAATAAAAAGAGGATCTAGAGTAATTATCTTCAATCTCCAATCTCCTTGCAAGGATCTATTTACCTTCTTTTACACAAGAATCTATTTTCTCAAAAGAAAAACCTAAACTAACTGAGATATTTATACTTAAGACACCTATAATTTCTAAAATAATAGAAATAATATTTGTGTCTTTATTCTAAAATAAGCCTATCAAGTTATAAAAAATGTCAAATAAATACGTGGATATAGTAAAAAAAAAATTTTGTATTTTTGTTAATTTTCTGTAACAACTAAACTTTAAGAAATTTGGGACGAGATTGAATGATTTGGGAATATTTATGGTAAGAATACAACTTTGCAACATAGAGAGGTAATTTTACAATTTTTTTTGAGAATTTTCTATAAAGGTCAAACTTATTCAAATTTAAAGAATGAGCTCTTGCCATTTATCTTCTTTTACACAAGAATCTATTTTCTTAAAAGAAAAACATAAACTAACCAAGATATTTATACTTAAGAAACCTATAATTTCTAAAATAATAGAAATAATATTTGGATCTTTATTCTAAAATAAGCCTATCATGCTATAAAAAATGTCAAATAAATACATCGATATAGTAAAAAAATTTTTTTTGTATTTTTGTTAATTTTCTATAACAACTAAATTTTAAGAAATTTGGGACGAGATTGAATGATTTTGGAATATTTATGGTAAGAATACAACTTTGCAACATAGAGAGGTAATTTTACAATTTTTTTTAAAGAACTTTCTATAAAAGTTAAACTTATTTAAATTTAAAGAATAAGCTCTAGCCATTTACCTTCTTTTACTCAAGAATCTGTTTTCTCGAAAGAAAAACCTAAACTAATTGAGATATTTATACTTAAGACACCTATAATTTCTAAAATAATAGAAATAATATTTTGATCTTTATGCTAAAAAAAGCCTATCATGCTATAAAAAATATAAATACGTGGATATGGTAAAAAAAATTTTGTATATAGTAAAAAAGCCTATCATGCTATAAAAAAATATTTTGGGACAAGATTAAATAATTTTGGAATATTTATGGTACAAGTACAACTTTGCAATGTAGAGAGGTAGTTTTACAATTATTTTTTAGAATTATCTATAAAAGCCAAACTTATTCAAATTTAAAGAATGAGAATTTTTTCGACGACCTCCGATAAATGTCTTTCTGACCATAAAATCTACTCTTCATTGTCATATCAAGGCCACCAACTTGTCTCAGTTCGGACTCCAATGCCCACCTCCAATCACGATCTCAAATTTACCAAATGAAATTCCGAACCAGAGGAGTATGCAAAACAAGGAAATCAAGGTAGGGAATCGAGAACTCACCTACATATATATTAAAATTTTAATATATATTTATATATATATATATATATAATGATTATGTTATACTAAATATATGAAATTGTAAAAAATATTTTACATGATTGTTATTATTTATAAATGAATTTTTGAGTGACACGTCTATGGGAATATTTGAATTCATAAAACAATTTTAATGGACAAATACGATGTGCAACGAAAGAAAATTTATTGTTTTATTACAAGTATAGGGAAATAGAAAAATACATTGAAAAGTTGAAAATGTTGATATTTTCATTGTTATTCTCAGTTTTCACTCTCGCATGTGGACATGTTCCCTAGTAACTGCGTGAACCGGAATGTCTTTTTAAAAAAATAACTGTATTATTTTGTAAACAAATTCTATCGTCTGAATTTTCTCTTTTTAACATCTTTTTATATGTTACACACTTAACCTAAAACATGAGTTGGGCTTAAACTAACAAAGGGATTTTAGACCCATGGGCTTCTTAGCTCCAACTTAAAAGACTCCGACTCAATCATCTTATGATTATCTGATATTCTAAGTTAATCTCAAACTATTCCACTAAAAGCCAACTCTAAAAAATTAAGGTTTTTTTTTTAAAAAAAAAAATTAAATTTAGGCTTGGTCATAGATCAATAATTTCCACTTGATTGATTCTGTATTTAATGTTCGTAATTAAATCAAGTCCATTGTAAATGTCATGGCTATTTAATTATATATTTATCCCAAGTCACTGAATTGCTCTAATGACCGTTTTTAATATATCTATATTCGTAAAAATATTTATAAGTAAATATATTTATCTAATAAAAAATTTTATTGAATAAACTGCAGCAATAGATTTAAATAATCAAGTATCGCAAATAACTCAGGTAAGTAATGATGATATCATGTTAGTAATTTAAATGTGAAATTATTTATATATAATATATAAATGTATGTTTTCGATGATTACTAAGTTTATTATAATGTCGGATCAATTTGTAATAATAAAATGAATTTATTTGCCAAACCACTATCAACACTGTGTTTGCTTTCTCTCTCTGTTATTTTACTTGTTGCATTGTATTGCAGTTGCACTGTATTACGTTCATCTTAAGTTATAAATTTTTAAATAACCCAATTCACCTCACTCCTGAGTGTTGCCAACTGGGCCAACAAGTGATGCGTGTCAATTGCACCAATATAAATTACTCTACTTAACTCGTAACAAGGACAAGTAAAAGTCGAATCCACTAAAACTAGTTAACCAAATTGTTGCAAACACAGAAAAGAGGATTTTTATCAATTTACAACAATTCAACAAAATTAATAAAAAAAACTATTAAAAAGAAGAATTCAAATGATGAAAGCTTTGATTCAAGGGAAAACTAACCTTAGTTATATATTGATCATGAACTTTTAAAGATTTATTTCTATGCAAAAAAAAAAAAAAAAAAAAAAACAACTTCATCTCATTCTAGGAATTAATTGAGCTTGATGGAAGAAAGTATAACCTATCTTTGGTGGAATTTGCAAAGGATAAAGGAAAAGCCTACAACTTGACTTGCTTCTCTAGGTAGAATTCAGGTTAATTTGGAGAGTGTGAAGTAAGGTTGACTTCTCAAGGATTCTGAAATACATTGACTGGGGTTTTAGCAACTCCCTTTTAGGTTTGTATTTTGGTGTTAGTTAAACTTGTATTCTTAATTATTATAGTGCCAACTATGAGGTGATGCATATTGTATTTAGACTATATATTTTGGATTTACCTATTTAAAAAATAACTGGTGATGACATTTATCTATTGAACTTTTAATTAATTTTTATGTAATTTTATATTTCTATATATTTTGAAAGACCTTAGGGCATTTTTTTTGAATTTATCGCCATTGGAACAAGATTTCTTTATAAATTTTATTATATATTTAAAAGTCACTAACCCTTGTTTTGGGGAGTGACAAAGTGAAATTGAAAATAAAAGCCTACAAGATATATTTCTTGGGTCCATTAAAGAAGTTCGCTCTAATAAAATTAATGTAAAAATTAATCATTAATAACTATTAAATGAAATAAAAAAAAAACATAACTTATTTATTGCGGGTTTTACACTTGTTTAAACTTTCTATGAACTCATTGAAAGACTACGTTCGTATAAAATATTAATACGAGATTTGAATATAAGTTTAATTTTGGGAGTAAACAAGACCCAATGAATAATGGCATGAAATACAAAGGAAGGTTAGGAGACTCAAAACAATATTTTCAAAGTTAAATTGACAGTTGTGCTAATCTAGCTTTATAACTAAGTTGTAGTGTATACAAAATAAATTCTCCAATTGTAATTTTTATATTTTGATCGGTGAATTTATGAACTTTTGATAACAATGAGATCCTAGAGATAATGTTCGTACAGTGTTAATTTAAAAAAATAAATGGTATTCTAAAACTTGATCATCATTTAGGAAATAGAATTTAGGTTTCGTAAAAAACCATAATTTGCTCTTGTGTGCTAGATTTTTGTTGTAAAATTCTAGTTACCCTTATAGAGTGTTCCAGAATCTAAATTAAACTTGCGAATTGTAATATGATAGGTATTCCTAACAAGGTCGATCTCATATAGAATAGATTAAATTAACATTTTTTATTACTAAATCCTTGAATGATTGAATGCAAAATAAATAGATAAAATCAAATTTATCACTTCAAACATAAAATAAAATAAAATTATCACGTCCTCAACCTGAGGTCTACCTGTGGCAATCGCCACAAACCCTTATGATATACCTTATATTCCTAAAATGTATGAAGAAAGCCTGCAAGGCTTTCCTTTTGTCTGTAATTCATAAAATCCTGAAAATAATTTATAAATCATAACTCTCATTCATGGGAGCATTATCAAAGAATTGATCATTCATAATCAATTCATTTACAACACATTACAAATAAATACAACTATTATTATGAAAGTTATTTTCATGCGAGTTGAATAAACATAAACATTTACATAAACCGTTTGGTCTACAAATAAATTTCAATATCAAAATACATTTATCCAATAGGACAAGATATATACATGTGAGTCAAGAAGAAAGCTTACCCCGAGCGCCAAAGGCTATCTACGACTTTCACTAGCCCGATTAGCACTAATGTGCACAACCTAAAAACTGAAATGGGTGAGAGATGAGTATATGAATATACTCAGTGAGTAAATAAAATACATACACACACACACATTTTCAAATCCAAAAATTAAGATTTACTTTAATAATGTACTCAAAAGTATATATACATATTCATTTAATTAAATAAACAAAAAATAGTTTACAAGTCTGCATACAGGTTTAGATAATCAAGTCGGGCTGGCTATACTTTCTCGACCGCTATATTGGCCGAGGTAACATCAAAATCATCAGTGAGTCTTTCATGTATAAAACCATATGCAATACATTTTTATCAAATATAAAACATTTCCCATGCTTTATAAAATCATTTATTTCTATAAAGCACATAATTATAAAAAGAACGCCCGTCTCACTGATGTTGGTCCCTGAGTAGTCACTTGGTGAAATGAGTGACTGTCCTAGTAATCCGTCAAATCCAAGATATCTCTAACAAACTGTCAGGACTTTCCATAGAGTATCTATATCAGCACATCTGTGCATGGCACACAGTGAGCTTGCCATAGACATTCTCCCTTATACCAGCCTCAATGGCTTTACTCAACTATGCGGCCTCTAAATAAGTTAGTCCATAGGCTGCCTCTCTATAGCTATAGTAAATAAATAAGTCTACCGGCCATACATCAGGCCTACTGGCCATGAATCAAGAATCGGCCTAATGGCCACATCACTGATATACATGCATAAACAAATCATTTTCAAACAATAAAAATAAATCATATAAATCAAATTCAACATCCCCGACCATTTGACCATGTATATTAAATAACTTTTAATAACAAACCAAATAAGCAAATCGTTCAAATATTATGTAAATCACATAAAACAATTTCATTTTAAATTTCCTTTAATCAGAAAACAGTTTATCTAACACACAAGCATACATATATGTATAACACACATATATTTATATATTTATATATGTATAAATTTACTTATAACAAGGTGAGAGTAACCACTCCCACTAAAGTTCCTCGAGCTTACTCAGTTCTTTTCTCAGGTTCTTAGAACCTAACACTACACATGCATATAATAATGAATTCCACAATTTAAATAATTATAGTTAAATGTACTAAATGCAATGCTTGTGAAAAATATGGCTAAAATCCTTTAATCTACACATGACACATTTGTCGAAGCTTAACTAACAAATGTCATTTATTTGATTTCTAACAATGAAATCTCATAGCCAACTTATTCTAATTTATATTTCCGTTTAAGATGAATATATATATATATATATATTTCGAAATAATATCCAACATGTATATAATCATTATATACTTCCAATTATTGCAAATCAACACAAATCAATGGAAATCTCAAGTGAACAGTAACCCTAGGTTCCAACATGCATCAAATCTTTAAATCGAATTTTTAACGGGTTAATAGACTTACCGGTAACTTGTAAAATCTTGTAGAAACCTTGGATTGCCATTTAAACAAAAAATCCCCAAATTCTCTTTGAATCTCTAATTCCTTCCTTGCTTCTCGTTCTTGTTTCGAAGCCAAAATCGATACCAAATTGAAGAAGAGAGGTTGGGTAATCACTTCGCAACAAAATATGAAAGGAAAAGTTAAAGTATTTGCCAAGATCGTAAGGAAATCAGAGAGAGAGAGAGACATATTTAAGAGAGAGAAAGTGAGAAAATGAAAGAAGAGTCATTAGGGGTCAAATTCCCCTCTTAGATATTTATAGAAAGGGATTAAAAGACCAAATTACCCTTAAAAAGTTTTAAAATTTCCAAAACTGTCTGACTAATTTTTACCTAGATTGCCTAATCTATCGATCCCTTGAGATTGGGTATTGATCTGTTCATTAAAATTTGAATTTAAAAATTCATTCGATCTCGAGTTTACATTTGCCTTTATGTATAAATACCTTTGATGAAGGTATCAATTTGGTTCATCTTGTAATTATTTTTGAAGTCTCTGACTTGCAATGAATTGATAACCGAACTACTTGTAATTTCTTCCAAAGTTTTTATCTTTGTAAAGTATCGATCATTTCTTCATAGGTATTGATTTGTTTGCCTTAAACACAGATTTTTCACAAAAATTTTAATTGCTAACCAACTTGCGAGATTGCTGAATGCATAAGTGTAAGGCAACATACAGTAACAATTTATACTAATCCTATAATACTCAATTCGCTCAATCTCATACCATGAGCTAAGTTAAGCTCAACTAAGCCTCAGATAGTGTGCCAACTAACCTTAATACTGCATGTGTGAAAATGAATATAATACAATGACTACTTTAATCTTATGTTTAAAGATCATGGTTTACAAAAATAAAGAAATTGACCAAGAGAGCAAAAATAAAAATATGAAATCAAGCAAGATAAAGACATTAGAGATTTAAACTAATTATCAATTTCATGGCATTTATGTAAACTAAACTTTCAACAACTTAATATGGTTCTAACCCCTTAATATGCAATCTATATGCACTATTTTTCTCTTGATTATGAGTTTAATCTTGTTATGAGATTTAAACTCACAAATTCTAAAATATTTAATAATGCTTGGTATGAGCTATTATTATTATCATGCCAATAATGCATTAGGCACTACGAAAATAAGAAGATCAAATTGATAATCATGTTATTGGTAATCATGTTATTGTAATTCATTTATATTAGAAGCAATTAAGACTCTTATTAATATATAACATATCCAAACCATCAAGGTTACTGATCTCAATTATCTAAATATGTAATATCAATATTTAAACACAATATGTGTCAGGCCCTGAACTTGGAGTCCACTCGTGATAACTACTACAAACCCTTATATTACACCTTATACACCCAGAATGTATCAAGAGAGATTATAAGACTTTCATTTTATCCTGTTACTCATAAAAACCTTTATCAAAGTTATAAAATAATAACTATCATCCATGGGATTATTATCAAAAGAATTGATCATCAATGATCAAATCATCTAAACTACATTACAGATAAATAAAGCATCATCATAATGGGAACTATTCTTAGTCTTGTTGAACATACATAAATGTTTATATAAACTATTTAGTTTACATACATTACAAAATCTAAATAACTTTAGCTGATTAACTCTATCTAGTGGAACATAATACACGTGTGAGTCAAAAGAAAACCTACTCAAAGCGTCGAAGGCTCTCTACTGCTACCACTAACTCGACAAGTGCTAAGAAGCCTAACTTAAAAGATGAAATAGGGTGAAGGGTGAGTATACTACTATACTCAGTGACTAAATAAATACACGTATATATACATACATACACACGCATTTCTAAATTTCAGATATTGAAATTTACTTTAACGCTATACTTAAAAGTGTATATATATATATATATATATTCATTTAATCCAATAATCAGAAAATAGTTTATAGGTCTGCATATAGTTTTAAATAACTAAACTGTGCTGTCCATCCTTTCTCAAAAGCTATCTTGGCCGAGTTAACTTCAAAACCATCAGTGAGTCTTTCATGTATAAAACCATATGCAATAAAGTTCTTATCAAATAGAAAACCATTTCTCATACATTACAAAATCACTCATTTTTTTTTTTTGTAAAACATGCAATTATAAAAATAAGTCTGTCTCATTGATGTTAGCTTGAGTAGTTACTTGGTGACACGAGTAACTGTCCTCGTAACATCCGTCAAATTTAAGATATCCTTATCAAGATGCTAGGACTTTCCATAAGGTATCTATATATCCTCACATTTGTGCCCAACACACAGTGGACTTGCCATGGACATTCTCCCTTATACCAGCTCCATTGTGGCTTAACTCACCTATGCGGCCTCTTAATAGATCCATTCATAGGGTACTTCCCTGTAGCTATAGTAAATAATCAAGCTCACTGGCTATATAACAATATCCGGCCTATCGGCCCTGTCACCAATATACATTCATAAATCAAATAAATTTCAATCAATGATATAATTATATAAATCAGTCATGCCTCTAAGGCCATTTTAGCATATATATCAAAAAAATTTATCAACAGCAGACCAAATAAACAAATTATCCCAATATCAATGTAAAACACATATAAACAAATTCATTTCAAATTTTCTTTAACACAAAAATCGCTTGTTTAGTACACAAACATAGATAAATGTATAACACACATATAAATACATATTCATGTATGTAATAATTTACTTACTACAAGGGAAGGGTAATCGCTCCACTAATGGTACTTACACTCTTTAGGTTATTCTCTCGGGTTCTTGGAGCCTAATACCACACGTGCATATAATTATGAATTCTACAATTTACATGATCAAACATGCACTAAATACAATGCTTGTAAAAAACATGGCTAAAATTTCTTAGTTTGAAATATGACACATTTCTCGAGGCTTAACTAATAGAGGTCATTTATTTGATTTCCAACAATGAAATTCCATTGCTGACTTATTCCCAATTTCACATTTCCATCTAAAATGGATATACACATTCCAAACAATATCCAACACAAATTTAACCATTAAAATACTCTAATTATAGCAATTTATCATAATCTAACATTTCTTACTCGAAAATCAATGGAAATTCCAAATGAATAGTAAATTTCTAAGTTCCAACGTATTCAAAATCTTAAAATCAAACTTTTAATGGGTTAATAAACATACCAGTAATCTATAGAAGTCTATAGAAATATTTAATCGGCGATTAAATGAAAAATCCTTAAATATTTTCGAAATCCTAATTTCCTTCTTTCCTCCCTCTTGTTGTTTCTAGTCCAAAATGGTACCAAATTGAAGAGGGAATGATGGATAATTGATTGACAACAAAATCTGAAAGAAAAAGTGAAGGAATTGAAAAGATTTTTAGAGATAGAGATAGAGATAGAGAGAAGAGCGTGAGAAACGAATAAAGAACACTAGGCAGTTAAATCCCCCTCCTGGTTATTTATAGAAATGGAAAAAAGACCAAATTGCCCTTAAAAATTTTAGAATTTTCAAAAGTGTTCGACAAATTTTTACCCAGATTTACGAAATGTATCGATACATTTTGGCTTAGTTATCGATACATTCATTAAAATTTGATTTTGGAAATTTCTTTGACACAATGTATCGATACCTTTGCCTTTATGTATCGATTCTTTTGAAATATATCGATATCTTTTATGAAGGTATCGATTTGGTTCATCTTGTGAATATTTTTGAACTTTCTGTTTTGTAATGTATCTATACTTTCTTCATATGTATTGATCTGGTCGACTTTATAATTTTTTCGAAGTCTCTGACTTACAAAGTATCAATCCTTTTTTCATGGATATCGACTCAATTTACTTAATACACTCATACCATGAAACTGACTTAAGTTCAATTAAGCCTCGATAATGTGTCAACTAGACATGAATATGTATGTGTGAAAATGAAAGTCATACAATGATTATTTTAACTCTATGTTCAAAAAATATGATTTACAATATGAATAAAAATCGCCATAATTAAGAATCATAAAAGATAGAATAAGAAGAAGATTAAATCTTTTTTTGTAACATCTTAGATTCGGAGATGTTACCAATAGATGACAAATTATGCCATCACCCTCAGCCTTTATCTATCTGTTTGAATGCTTACACAGCTCTCATAAACTCATAAAAACATTTTATGTATGCATAAAATGCATAAGGGCGATAAGCCCAACTAAGGAATATATATATATATATATATATAGACAAACACAATGAGTAATCATATACAACATCTATCATACTAAAATCACTACAAATAACTCTATACATGATATCTCAAAATACAACTCCTACTGTAATATACACCATGACACTATACACGACAGACCCAAAATACCCTAGTGACTGCAATATGTGTCATCTCCTTTGCTCATCTCCAATGTACTAAAACAGCTCACCAGGTATGAGATTTGTAAAACCATAGAGAGTGAAAAGGTGAGTCTGGAAAGACCTAGTGAGTGGATCTTATAAATCAAAAAAATAATAATGTCAAAAAAACTTAAAATCTGTTATAATATATAAAATCATGTTCAAAATTCTAAATTATCATAAAATAAATATCTCTATAAAACTTTAATATCTAAGGATGTTACGTATCATTATCCCCCTAGATACATGTATGTAAAATTCTAGTGTCCTCACCCGTTACATCTCACTGTTAGCCAAGTAAATCATCAAATCATCAAAGTCATCTCAACAAAGATTCATTAAATATATCATCAACATTTTCTTCAACTTTTAAGTCTCAAATCTCAAAATCAAAAATATATTCTTAGCTTACATTATCTCTAAAGTGTTTAAAACATAATACAAGTAATCTAAGTAATCCAAAATATCTATTATTTCACATAAGAAAATATTCCAAATCTAAATCAATCTCATTAAGTCAAAATATAACTAAATATCCAAAATATATAACCAAAAAGTTTCAAACTTGTCTCAAATAAAGAATATCCAAACCATTGCCAAAAGACTCAAAGTCTTTTAAATAAATAAATTTAATATATATCCAAAGTGTTTCGAAACATTCATAAATCACGTATTATGCTCATATGATAAAAATTCATGAAAAGTAAAGCATCCACTCACAGATTAAAGCTCCATCAATCCAAATCACGAAGTAGTTGGTAGTTGATCCTGTCAATGATCTACAAATAAACATTTTTCGTTAAAGCTTTAACATTGAATATTTACTCAAAAGATCTCATGATTGAATAAATATGTATGCATAAATAATGAATTTCAATAGGAAATTAGAACATTTAGGATCCTTACTAATTTAATGGAACTCAAATAGGAGATGCCTAATGATGCAAATAAGTCTGCACAACCACGCATACAAGAGTGTGAACTCACACGTGGGCTTAGAGGGACTCAATAACAGTAATCATAAGATTTATTAAGTTTTTCAAATGGGCCGATCACAAGACTTAAGGCCAAGCATAAAGTGTTAAATGGACTGATTCAACAAGTTGGTGAAATGGCAAACACATGGATCTCCAACATAAGTCCAAATCAATCTTAAGAAAACTTAGTCACTATGATTAAAACTCTAGAAGAAATTTCCTTTTCGAAGTCAAATTTTTGATTTAGTAATTTTCTTTTATGAGTCAAATTTATAGTTTAGTAGTTTCCTTTTCTAAGTCAAATTTTTAGTTTATTAATTTCTTTTTCTAAGTCAAATTTTTTATTTAGTTATTTTTCTTTTCTGATTCAAACCCCATAGTCTAGGTTAAATTTTGGAACCCTATATAAAGGAACAAGCATTGTACATTTTCATAAGTCAAGAATAATATTATAGAGTTATTTTATTATATTCTTTCATTCTAGAAACGACTCTTGAACTTATCAAGTTTATTCTTATGGCGTTCAAAAACAATCAGACTTATTACTTAGATTATTAAGTTGTTCTTGTGATTCTTGGTGTGGCATCTTTAACTACTGTAGTTCTTGGTTTTTATCTTATTAGATAACCGGTCAAGATTCAACAAACTTGCATCTTAAAGATCTTAGAGTTCAATACTACGTTTAGTATTAGACTTTGTCACATTGTTGGTGAGGTTCATAACAGTAAGTATCTTTTTTTTTTATTTTTTTATTTCTTTTCTGTCTTTTCTTTCTCTTTTTTTCTTTCTTCTTATACTATTCACATTTTTTTTACAGAACCATAAATAAGAGTATAAATTAAGACAAACTAAAGAAAGAAAAAAAATTGACCCCAAACTAAAAAAGAAAAAGAAAAAAGAAAAGAAAGAAAAAAGAAAAGAAATTTAGAATTTTTGTTGTTCACCATTCCTATAATTTTTTGTGGTGTTGATCTAACATTCCTTACTCTGAAATCATTATTGTCACTTTAATTAGTAGCATCAGTTTCTTGAAAAATTTTTATTGAATCTTATGGTTTGTTTTGGCTACTCATCTTTAATTACTGCTTGAATCTTGATTGTTCTTGGGTCTAATTAAAAGTAAAAAGAAGACACAATGAGTGGAAAAAGACAAGAAACGTGAGAACATAAGAGGGTAAAAGTTGTTAAGTGCTAAACACGAGAGTGAGCGAATCTTTCTTAAGTGAAACACGAGAGGGAGAGCTTGTATGGTCTTTAACCTTATTTTTGTAGATTTTAAATATGTCACTCAATCAAGAAGAAAACTCAACTGAAGAGGTACACTAACCAACCACTTTGAGCCTACAATTACAAGCATTGCTAGAAGAGATGAGGCAGATGATGAAGTCTGAATTAAAGCAAATTCATGAGAGGATGGATAGGTTGGAAGAGGAGGCAACTAGAGGGTAATATCAAAATGCTCCCATTAGACAACCACCTAGGCGAGTACAATCAAGGGTACAATGGGGTGAAGTTGAAGAGGAGTTAGATGAACTACCAGTGAACTAGGGCAAGTTTGGGCGTGGTTATGGGAATAGAGAAGCTAGGACGGGTAGACCTAAGCGAGATGATGATTGGGAAGCATTAAGGTGAAAATTTCACCTTTCCAAGGTATAAACGATCTTAATATTTATCTATAACGGTAGAAAAGAATAAAAATAGTTTTCAATTGTCATAATTACTCTGAGATCAGAAAGATAAAACTCATTGCAATTGAATTCACCGATTATGCTATTGTTTGATAAGATCAATTATTGAAGGATAAGAGAAGAAATAAAAAACATCCTGTTGAGACATGGGATGAGATGAAGGCAATCATGAGAAGACGTTTCATACTAAGCTACTACCATCAAGAGTTGTTTAACAAATTACAACTTCTAACTCAAAGATCTAAGAGCATAGATGAATACTACAAAGAGATAGAAGTTGCAATGGCGAGATTCTTGAACTGTTTAAATCGTAAGATAGCAAATGTGGTGAAGATGCAACATATGTAGAGTTGACAGATATGATACACCAAGCCATTAAAGATGAGCAACAATTGAAGTGGAGGATGATGGCTAGAAGAGGAATAAGTACAACTACTATAAACTCTTAGAGACTAGCCCCTAAACGAGACGAATTTCCATCAACTAGGCTTAAATTCGAACCTTCTAAGGATGTCCAATAAGTTGCGACGCCAAAAGAAAGTAACACTGAATCCACTACTTCTAGAAATCGTGACATTAAGTGTTTCAAATGTCAAGGCAAAGGTTATATAGCTAGCCAATGCTCGAATAAAAGAGTGGTGGTGATCAATGTTCAAGAGAAGGTTGAGTTAGAAGATGAACAAAAAGACGAAATAGATGATATGCCACCTCTTGAAGATGCCTATAAAGGGTAATGTGGTGTAAATGGAAAATTATTAGTGGTCAGAAAAGCTCTTAGCGCACAGGTCAAGGAAGAAGAAAATAATCAGCAGGAAAACTTATTTCACACTTGATGTTTTATGAATAATAAAGTTTACAATGTTATAATTTATAGTAGAAGTTACACTAACGTGACCAGCACCAAATTAGTGGAGAAATTGGCGTTACCTACCTTGAAGCATCCACGACCATATTGCTTTCAATAGCTAAACAATAGCGGAGAAACTAAGGTAACAAAACAGGTGTTGGTGGCATTTTCCATTAACAAGTATGAAAATGTGGTGCTTTGCAATGTGGTACATATACATGCATGTCACATTTTGTCGGGAAAACCATAGCAGTACAATTGGCGAGTCATACATGACGATTTTACCAATAAGTATACTTTTATCATTAAAAAGTAGCCTATATCACTTGTACTATTGGCTCCAAAACTAGTTCTCGAAGACCAACTAAAGACATAAAAAATGAGTGAAAAGAGAAAAGAAAAAGAAAGAGAGATAGAAGCTAGTAAAAAAGAAAATGAAATGAGGGAAAAAGAGAGAGTTGCGGCCTTGGTGAGTGCAAGAGAGGAAAAATAAAATTTTATAACAAAAAATGTGAGATCAAGAGAGCTTTATTTTCACAATAGCTCCTTAGAATACTTATGTACAAGGAGGTCTTTTTGTCTACTAACGATCTTGGTGGATATTTGCCAAGTAGCATTGTTTCTCTTTTATAGGAATTTGAAGATGTCATTCCCAAGGAGGTGCCCCCTGCCTTACTTACAATTCAAGGAAATGAACATCAAATTAATTTCATTCCCAGTACAACAATTCCAAACCAACCAGCCTATAGAAGTAATCCCGAGAAGACGAAGAAACTTCAACGGCAAGTTAATGAGCTGACGAAGAAGGGGTATGTTAGAGAGAGCTTGAGTTCTTATGCGATTTCGATGCTATTAATGCCTAAGAAGGATGGGATATAGAGGATGTGTGTTGATTTTCAAGGCATTAACAACATTACGATTTATGAAAAAGAGAAGTAGCACGTAAAATGATGAACGTAGCAATTTGCCAAGTAAGCCAATAAAGGACGCAAGAAGGTTAATTTTGAACTAGGAGATTGGGTTTGGTTGCATATGTGAAGGGATCATTTTTCCAAGCAAAAACGTTTTACACTACTTCCAAGGGGTGATGATTTCCAGATAAATCTTCTTTAAGAGGGGGAGAATGATGCAAATAAGTCTACACGATGAGGAACTCACACATGGGCTTGCAATGACTCAAGGACAACAGTTACAAGATCCATTAAGTTTGCCAAGTGGACTAATCACAAGACTTAAAGCCAAACGTTTTATATAAGCATTAAATGGACTGATTTAAAAAGTTAGTGAAAAGGCAAACACATGGGGGCCCAGCATAAGTCCAAATCATTCTCAAGAGAACTTAGTCACTATGATTAAGGCTCTAGAAGAAGTTTTCTTTTATAAGTTAAATTTATGATTTAGTAGTTTTTTTTATAAGTCAAATTTTTAGTTTAGTAGTTTCCTTTTCTAAATCAAATTTTTGGTTTAATAGTTTCAGTTTCTAAGTCAAATTTATGATTTAGTTGTTTTCCTTTTCTGATTCAAATTTTATAATCTCGGTTAAATTTTAGAACTCTATATAAATTCTTGAAAGGACTCTTGAACTTATTAAGTTTATTCTTGTGACATTGAAAAACAACTAGACTTATCACCTAGATTCTTTAGTTGTTCTTGAGATTCTTAGTGCGATGTCTTCAACTAAGTAGTTCTTGGTTTTTATCTGATTAGGTAACGGGCCAAGACTCAAAAAACTTGTATCTTGAAGATCTTAGAGTTTAATACTACATTTGGCATTAGATTTTGTCACATTGTTGGAGATATTCATATTACCTAAGCTAAAGAATTGTAAATTCAATCCCGATTATTCTAGATAACATATCATTGCAGAGAAGCTGAATTTGAAATTCTTTCTTACCCTACTAGGAATAGGTTTTGAGCTAAAATTTTTTATTAAATGATCCCTTGTTGTCTATTTTCTATGGTTTCTTATGGATCTTGATATCGATTACTAAAACTCGAGTTATAAACAAATCATTATACATTGCGTAGGAATGAGACAGTTTTAAGTTTCACAACAAGGCAATCAATTTACGTAAATTACTAGGAATCCATCTCTTAATGAAAAAAAATTTGATTTCTGATATGTTATTTCTTATTGTATCTATTTTCCATAAAATTTTACGGTTTATTAATTGAAGGTCTAGAACTTATTTTATATACAAAATACTACACCCTGTCCAAAATAGTCTCTATTTTAGGTTTATGTGTTCTTTAGCTTCCACCGCTTCTAAGATGAAATCCAATACTCTAAATCTCAACAACTTCAAATTAAATTTACTGCCATGTACATAACCAATAATTTTAGTTTTTCTACAACAACAAAACCCGAAAAAAAATTGTGTTATATGGCAACTTAGGGTTCACCAAATACATCTATTATTTTCTTAGCTATTTAACACCATTTCTTCATCAACCAAACACATAATACACTATATAAACATCACAAATTCAAACCTGAAATTTTTAGCAGTTCATGACAATTAAAAGAGTTTTCTTGCCAAATTGAATTCCAAAACTTGTATACCTTCTAGGCTACTTGATTTTTGTTTAGTTTTCCCTCAAATTTTTGCCCTAAAACTAAAATTTTCTCCTTTGTTTCTCCTTGGATATCTCGGCGAAGACAAAAAGGGTGAAGAGTTTCTTTTGTTTTCTTGTTGTTTCTTCAATTAGCTAGAAATATGTAGAACTTTTTAGGAGTGGGCCCCCATTTACAACAAATAATGGGCTTGATTTAATTTAATTTTATTAAACCCCAAATTATTTATAAAATGGTCCAACATTAATTGCTTCATAATGGTCCAAAACAATTTCTTTAATAAACCTAATAATTGGCCCAATTTCACATAAAGCACATTGGCCCATTTAAGTAAAGCTCACTCTCTAAATTTCTAACCCCTTAAGTTTAGAAAATTCTCATTCTAGTTACTAAAATTCTATTATAGTTATGAAAATACGGGCCATTACACTCCTCCCCCCTTAAAATGATTCGTCATCGAATCAAAATAACAAAGAATACGAGGCATACCTTCATTAGCAAATAATTGGAGAAACTGTTGTCTTATCACTTCTTTGAATTCCTAGGTGGCTTCTTGATCCTTAGATGCTACCATATTACTTTAACTAAGGGAATCCATCTAAAGCAAAGCTTCATAGTTTCTTTATCTATAATTGCCACAAGCTGCTCCAGATAAGATAAGTCTTTGCTGATATCATTTGACTGAGGCTCCAAGATATGTGATTCATCGTGTAAATACTTGTGAAGCATAGACACATGGAAGACAAGATGAATCTTATTCATGTTAGGAGGAAATATAAACTGAAAATGAACGCTTGTAATTTTAGAAATCTATAACTGTAACATCTGCAGTATTTAGATAAATTTAGTCATATAATTTCATGCTATTTGGTTAATTAAACTTTTATGTAACTTAGAATTTTTGGATGAATGATTGAATTTTGAGTTCAAAATAGTGTTTTTTATTTAGGCCTAAAATTAATTTCATAAAGTTGGATGATAAGTGAATTGTAGATTAAGAAAATAGTATTTGGATTAATTTTAAACTTAATTGTAAATATTCTGAAACATTAAAGGTAATTTAAAATTTTTTAAAAGGATTAAAATGAAAGTTTTATAAAGTTTTAGACTATTTTTATAATATTAGGCTTAAAATTAATTTCATAAAGTTAGGTGATAAGTGAATTTTATATTAAGAAAATAGTATTTGGATTAATTTTAAACTTAATTGTAAAGATTCTAAAACATTAAAGTTATTTTAAAATTTTTTAAAAGGATTAAAATGAAAGTTTTATAAAGTTTTAGACTATTTTTATAATATTAAAAAGAATAAGGGCCTAATTGATATTTTACGTCTCAAAATAAAACACATTTCGCCTTTCTTCCCTAAAACCCATGGCCATTTCTTTTCAAATTCCCGTAAGCAGCCATAACTCTTCTCCCATTTCTTTCTCAAATTCCAACTGAATTCCTTCGAATTCAAGCGTTTTTCTTTCAAATTTTAATTACGGGTATGCTTAATAATTTATTAGAAGCTTGATTTTTAGATTTGGGGCATGAAATTGAATTTGAGTTACCATTTATATAAGAAATTTATCTTTGATTTTACTTACGAAATGTTAAATTGGGTTAAATTAGAGTAGAAAACATAGTATTGAATTGATTTAGCATTGATTGAGGTGTTTGTGAAAATAAATTGGTGTATTTTTCTCTCGGTTAAACAGTGATTTTGAATGTGTTATAGTATTTTTAAATGTTGCTATAGTAATTTCGATTTAAACATTAACTGTTTACACAGTAATTTTAATCTGCACAGTAACTGTTTGTACAGTAAATCCAATTTGAATAGTATTTAACTATAGTAACTCTAGCATGAACGGTTTGCTACAGTAATTCTAATATGAAAAGTATTTTGCTATAGCATTTTAAATTAAAACCATATTTGTTTACTTAAACGAAAAAGTGTAAATTTAAGGTAATTAGAAACGTGAATTAGAATAAGTTAGTCATAAAAATTCATTGTTAAAAATTGGATAAATGATCTTAGTTAGTTAAACTTAGTAATAGAGGTAAAACTAAGGAATTTTAAACAATAATTTCACGAATATCACATTTAAAATATTTATACTGTTTTATTGAATAGTAAAAAACATGATTTATATATTTGTGGTATTAAGTTACGAGAATTTAGAAAAAAGATCAAGTTAGGTGAGAGGATCATTAATGGGAGTGGTTGCCCTCCTATTGTTGTAAATAAATTATGCATGTATTTTTACTACCTTTGAAATAATATGATATCTGAGCATTTGTTTGAAAGCAATATGAAAGTTATGGATTTTGAATGTTTTATATGCGGATATCAAATTAATGAAATGATTATTAAAAAATGATGTCGATGTGTGAATGTTTTTGAATGAAAATGATTTTATGGCTCTAGTTGTTAGTTAATGTTTATTCTGACTTGGGCGAGTTTCGTGTCAAAGTGGGACTTGCAAGCTATTCAAAATTCTATTTAACCTGTAATACCCGTTTCTGTTTAATGTGCAATGCACGTTTCTATTATAACTGATATGAAAATATCCGCTTTAAGTAGAACACATGATCATGTTCTGAATCCAGGTCACCGTGGGTGCATGTAACATTAACTGACTAACCTATTCTGTAAATGTTTGAAACAATAATGAATTCCTATGTTAATTGATGTTTAAAAATTCATTGATTCGTTTATGTAAATATGATTACTTCGAAAAGGAAAGAAATATGAAAGGTTTGAAAATGTATTAATCTATTTGAATATTTATGTTCTGTATCACATCGACATATGGAAAACTTACATGGTTTATTTACTGAGATCTTATCTCACTCTTTATTGTAAAAATTTTATTTTTCAGAGAATAGTACGTAGAAGTGACAAATGATGCATGCAAGGTTGGTTAAGTATAGATGAAAACCTTGGTTATATGTGTAATTAATAGAATAATTATAAGTTTGAAAACTAGTTATATAGATAACTCTTTGTACGTGTAAGGAATTTAGAAATTACAGACATTTAAGAATTATATAATAGTAACACTCTTTGTATGAAATGGTGAATCATTATGTAATAATGATTGATTGAATAAGTATGAGAATAGGGTGTTACAATAGTGGTATCAGAGCTAAGGTTTGAGATTCTGTAGACTCTAAGTAATCAGATAATGATTTAAGGTTCATAGCTATTAGGAATGACTAAAAAATTTGAGTGTATAAACATTTGGATTAATAGGGAAACTAAGGTTTCAAATTCAAAGAATCAATGAGAAAATATAATTATGGCAATAAGGGACAGAGAAGAAAGTATTGATACGTGTGAATACAGTATTGATACTTTTCGAGTAAAAGAATTCAAAATTATTTACGAACTCGCCCAATAAATACCTTAAGGATAAGAGATCGATATATAAAGACAAATGTATCCATGCTTGGTGTCAAAAAAAATTCAAAACTAAAATTTTAATGAATGAATCGATACTAGGGCTTAAAAGTGGAGATACATTGCAAATTAGAGCTAATGTCAAGATTCTGTATACTTTGGGTTAGTTAAATAAATAATAGAGCTAGAACTTTAGAATTTAAAACCCAAGATTATTAAAGTAATGAAGATATAATTTTAGTGTGAACAAGTGTAATTTGATTACCATTTCATTTAACTTGGTATTAATGTTTAGATAAAGTTAGAGAATTTTATGAAGTAACGTATATTTTGAAGGACTGAACGGCCATTGAAAAGTTAAAACTGGCGTTCCATAAAGTATACTTATAATTTCATTAGGCAATAAGTTTGTTGAAAATGTTATTATCAATTTCATGATAATTAAATGGATAAACATAGTGTCTTATTCCATATAATGTAATAATGAGATGTGAAATTATTTAATATTGTTATATAGTAGACTAGTCTGAATCTTTATCGTTTAATTGAGATGATGTGTTGATTTGATTAAGTTTGAATCTCAGCAAAATCGCACTAGTTTTAATTATGGATAGGCCGGGTTTGTGTGAAAGAAATTGGGAGTGTTAACTGTTTTGTTCTATAATCATTTTGCTATGATATCATATCGTCTTATTTGTAGACCTAGAGATGATGAAATAATGTGAAATGTGAGGTTGGACCTAATGTTGGTTGTATTGCTGATAAAAAAAATTGAGAGGTAATAATAATGCAGTTAGTAAAGATATAAGACAATGCTAGATAGGTAGCAAAACTTAAGAGAAATTTTATTTTATTTAGGTTATTATATAAATCAAGATCTAGTTTTAGAGTTGAAATAAGATTTTGAGAATTTTTTTTGTGGTTTATTATAAATAATTATAGTATGTAATTTTCCTTAGAAGGTATCTCTTTTGTATTTAGTTATAGTTTTTTTTTTTAACTAGGGAGCATGGAGTGTGAAATCATATTGTAAAATTAATCATATGAATTGCAAAGTGCAAAGTTTGAATTTTTATTTACTATTAACTTTAATTGATTGACAAATTTCTAGTCCCTTATAAGTGGTTCTGTTTGGAATACATAGTATTTCATAACGTAATATAGTGACTAAGATGTCGGGATAATTAAGTTGTTAATTAGAGGAATCCAGGTAGGGTTAAGAATATATGTGCCACAAATTTATGATTAGTGGCATGAGTTCAATGAAAAATTTTTAGTGAAAATAGAAAGTTGAGTATGATAGAAGAATATTTGTAAGTTGAGATAAGTTTTAATTTCAAGAATTAAAAATACATAATTGAAATTTATGCCATTGATACTCTACTATAAAGATAACAAGGTATGACAAGATAATGTTTGATTTGTTTTAACTATAAAGTGCGAAAAGTTGTTTGTTAGTACATTTTTACTGGAAAGTGACATAGAGAATGTCAGGATGTTTTTCTTGTAGACATATTGGGGTTGTTTGAGTTGGTATTTTTCTTACTTCGGGTGTAGAAAGTAAGAGCATACGATTAAAAAATATCTAACTAGAAAAGTGGGTAGTAAAGATAGTACATAGGAAAGTTAGAATAAAAGACAAAAGGTACAAGGATGAGTTTATGCTCTAACCAAGCAAGATACATAGACGTTCAATGAAGTGGCAACAAGTATTGCAGTTTTTAACCAAAAGGTTAAAGTAATTAATTCTAGGGCTACATATTCATTTGTGGCTTATACTTTTGTTTGATTTTCTAATCAAATATGTTATGTTTATTGCTACTTCTATAGGTAAGATATAGTTATAAATTATGTTTACAAAGATTGAGAGATTAGTTTTGAAGATAAAAATATTATAGTTGATTTATCTCCATTGGAAATGCATGATTTTAATATTATTTTGGGAATGGATTGATTGGTCGCCTATCATGTAGTAGTGAATTATTTTACTAAGGTAATAGTGGTTAGCATTTTGAGCCAATCAGATTTAGTTTCAGTGGGAGACAATTTGTGATAGGTCAATGGTTGCCCAATGTGCTTAAGGCCACGAAGTTACTAGAAAAAAGAGGTGTGCAAGGTTCTTAGCTTATGTGATTATAGGAGAGTGAATCAAGCCTCAATAAAGAATAAATATCCTATCATAATAGGATGGTAAGAATGATAGGATCACAGAAGAAGTTGATTGAGTATATTGCTCGAAATAGTGGTACTCTAAGAAATTATTATTTGATTTGTTTGATTTTTTGATAAAATATGTTACGTGTATTACTACTTCTATAAGTAAAATATAGTTATAAATTATGTTTACAAAGATTGAGAGATTAGTTTTGAAGATAAAAATATTATAGTTGATTTATCTCTATTGAAAATGTATAATTTTAATATTATTTTGAGAACGGATTGATTGGTCGCCTATCATGTAGTAGTGAATTGCTTTACTAAGGTAATAGTGGTTAGCATTTTGAGCAAATCAGATTTAGTTTCGGTGGGAGATAATTTGTGATAGGTCAATGGTTGCCCAATGTGATTAAGGCCACAAAGTTACTAGGAAAAAGGGGTGTGCAAGGTTCTTAGCTTATGTGATTATAGGAGAGTGAATCAAGCTTCAATAAAGAATAAACATCCTATCATAAATAGGATGGTAAGAATGATAGGATCATAGAAGAAGTTGACTGAGGATATTGCTCGGAATAGTGGTACTCTAAGAAATTATTATTTGATTTGTTTTTTTTGAAAGAACATAATAAAATTTCTTTTATGAATATTGATGCATGTCTTAAGTGAAAAGTAAGATCTTAAAATAAAAGATTTTTTTCAACTAGTAGGAGACGTAAATGGAAATAAAATAAGTAAACGAATTCAAATAAAATGTATAAAAGGAATAGGTAAGATATTGATGCTTCTAATTGGGTCATGAAATGTAGTTCTCATTTCTTTAACATTTTTGTGATTATTTATTATTTATAAATGTTAAAGAAAGATTTAAAATTATTACTTTGAGTCTATGTTAATATTACAAATGAAATTTATGATCTCAGTGAAATGAATTATCTTAGACTATATTATAAGTGACTTTTGATTTGAGACCATTTATGAGTTTAGTTTATGATTAAGAATAAAGCCCAAATTTTATTATTTTTATAAGAAACGATAAGAAATAATAATTTTATTTTATGAAATTTATAAGAATTGATTATCGAGAATTATAATTCATTGATTGAGAATGGAATTTTAAGCTGTAAATATATGAGGTTGATGTAAAATTTCATTTTATGTTCTTATATAAGAAGATTTATGAGGAGAATGAAGAAGTGTTAAGAAGAAGAAATTTAAGATCATAGAAATTATAAAATTTTATTTTTGGATAAAGGGCAAAGGGGTTTAAGAAATATGACAATTTCCTTTAAGGTGTGAAATTGATGTTTTAAATTGAATTAGATTTATCAAGATTTGAAACAGTTACTAAAATGTTATACATAAAGAGGGATATATTGTTTTCCAAGTTAAAAATTTATATTCATCTATTTTATTCAATAAATTTTCAATGATTAAGGAATACGATTAGGAAATTCTATAAGTATAAGATATGTTTATCTCCAAAACACTTGAGAGACAAAGTTTATATTTGAAAATAATAATAAAATAATAATAATAATAATAATAATAATAATAATAATAATAATAATAATAATAATAATAATAATAATAGTAAGGAATAACAAAGACAATTTAAAAGAAAGATTAATTTGTGAGTTATTTAAGATATTTTAATTGAGAATTTATTTGTATCAAATGTATATTAATGATAATATTTTAATATGTGTAATGATATTGAATTTTATATGTAGAGATTTATAATAGTAAACTTGATATGATTGATGAGGTTTGTAATTGAAGGACCATTGATTATATGAATAAGATAATCTACAAAAAAATTATTCGAGGTGAATAGAAAAAAAGATTTGGTTACTAAGTATAACTCGAATTTTATTTTATTGAATTTTTTTATATTAATGAAGTTATTTTTATGAGATTGAAAGGGCATATGAGTTGTTATTATATTCGCTCAAGGTGTCGAAATTCGATTTTGTTTAATGATTAAGATATTATTAAATATACATGTCCGTAGTTTAAATTTAAAAAGATTTAAAGCAATTAATAAGATAATTAAAATCGATACTACTTTGTATGATTTTATATGTAGTATATAGATATATTAGTTTGTAATTGATTTTAGGGTCCACATGGTGGAATTATGAGGTATTATAAGAAGTATGCTGTTTAATTATTTAATTTTTAAGGTTTAACATTTTATACATATGTTATTTTATAACATAGAGTGGATGGAGAACAAAAGTATTAACAAATAGTTTGGGCGATTTTGTTTAATAATTTAATTGAGAAAAGTTATTATTAGATGTTCCTAAGTTAATTAATAATTTTGTTACAATAAGTATTATAGGCTAGAATCGAATTGAAAATATACAATTCTTGATTGATATGAATGAGATAGTTAGAAATTTATATTAAGAATATCAAAAGTACCATATTATAGCATACTATTTGAGAATTAAAATTTGTGTCTATAAAAAAATTTTGTTTATGATGTTATGAAAATTTAAGTAAGAAATTATGCTTTCTATAAGTAGAGATTAGCTAAGATAATGACATAAAACTATTCTTAATGTAGGAATTGGACCATAACCTTATTTAATAGTTTATAACTATTGAAATTCTTCGCATAGGTAATATATATTACTCAATATATTAGTAAACATGTTTTGACATTGTGATGGGATAATAATTGGATATTAAGATATTATAGTGATTAGAATAAAGTTGAATTATTTTATAAAGATAATGTCTCTAACATTTTAGATTTAGATCGTAGATATATATACAACATACATGTTCTATGTTATATTGACCTTAGTCAATTTATAATTCATAGAATTTTGTAGAAGTTAATTATAAGTTTTATTATATTATAAAACAATGGATGGTGATATTATATTTTAGAATAAGGGATAATGATAGTAAAGTTTAAGCATCGAGATCATGTAGATTTTAAGCTTAAATATAATAATTAGACTATAAGTTAATAAGATTTATGATTTAAGATTATACGATTTTATGGGAACAGGTTATTGGAGTTGCTTTATGGAAGTATGATTTTTTAAAAATGATAATTATTATTACCATCAATGAATGCATATTAAAAGAATAGGCTAATCAATTATGCATTCATTTGACTAAGTTACTATACGTTTTGAATAGTAATAGTAATTACAACGAGTTTAATCAAGTGTGTCAGTTCAATTACTTGTATTGTGGTGATTTTAGAAGATGGTCATATGAAGTAAATGCAAGAGGTACAAGTTGAGTTATACATGATGAATAAATTACTTATCAAATTTCAAGAACGAAATTTTTGTAAGGAGAGGAGAATTGTAACGCCTGTAATTTTGAAAATTTGTAACTGTAATATCTGCAGTATTTAGAAAAATTTAATCAAATAATTTAATATTATTTGGTTAATTAAAATTTTATATAACTTAGAATTTTTGGATGAATGATTGAATTTTGAGCTCAAAATAGTGTTATTTCTTTAGGCCAAAAATTAATTTCATAAAGTTGGGTTATAAGTGAATTTTGAATTAAGAAAATAGTTTTTGGATTAATTTTGGATTTAATGGTAAAGATTCTGAAACATTAAAGGTATTTTAAAATTTTTTTAAAAGGACTAGAATAAAAGTTTTATGAAGTTTTAGATTATTTTTATAATATTAAAAATAATAGAGATCTAATTGATATTTTACGTCTCAAAATAAAACACATTCGCCTTTCTTCCCCAAAAACCCGTGGCCATTTCTTTTCAAATTTCAGTAAGCGCTCGTAACCCTTTTCTCTCATTTTTTTTTTCAAATTCCGGCCTAATTTCTCGGAATTCGAGCATTTTTCTTTCAAATTTCAATTACGGGTAAGCTTAATGATTCATTAGAAACTTGATTTTTAGATTTGGAGCCTGAAATTGAATTCGAATTACTATTTACATAAGAAATTTATCCTTGATTTTATTTACGAAATATTAAATTGGGTTAAATTGGAATAGAAAACATAATATTTAATTGATTTAGTGTTGATTGAGGTGTTTGTGGGAAGAAATTAGTGTATTTTTATCTTGGGTGAACAGTGATTTTGAAGGTGCTACAATATTTTTGAATGTTGCTACAGTAATTTCGATCTAAATAGTAACTATTTATATAGTAACTTTAATATTTGTACAGAAATTGTTTGTACAGTAAATCTGATTTGAATAGTGTTTAACTACAGTAACTTTAGTATGAACAGTTGCTACAATAATTCTAATATAAGCAGTATTTTTGCTACACTATTTTAAATCAAAACCGTATTTGTTTACTTTGACAAAAATATGTAGATTTAGGGTAGTTGAAAATATGAATTAAAATAAGTTAGACATAGAAATTCATTATTAAAAATCGGATAAATGACCTTAGTTAGTTAAACTTAGTAATAGAGGTAAAATTAAGGAATTTTAGACAATAATTCCACGAATATCATATTTAAAATATTTATATTATTTTATTGAATAATAAAAAACATAATTTATATATTTGTGGTATTAGGCTACGAGAATGCAGAAGAAAGATCAAGTCAGATGGGAGGATCATTAATAGAGTGGTTACCCACCTATTGTTGTAAGTAAATCGTGCATGTATTTTTATTGCTTTTTGAAATAATATGATATCTGAGCATCTGTTTGAAAACAATATGAAAGTTATGGATTTTGAATGTTTTATATGCGGAATACATGATCATGTTCTGAATCCAGATCGCCGTAGGTGTAGGTAACACTAACTGACTGAGTCATTCTGTAAATGTTTGAAATATGAATAAATTCATATGTTAATTAATAGTTTAAAAATTCATTGATTCGTTTATATAAATATGATTGCTTTGAAAAGGAAAGAAATATGAAAGGTTTGAAAATTTATTGATCTATTTGAATATTTTTGTTCTGTATCACATCGATATATGAAAAACTTGCATAGTTTACTTACTGAGATATTATCTCACTCTTTATTGTAAAAATTTTATTTTTTAAATAATAGTATGTAGAAATGACAAAGAACGCCTGTAAGGTTAGTTAAGTATAGATGAAAATCTTAGTTATATGTGCAATTAATAGAATAATTATAAGTTTGAGATTAATTATATAGATAACTCTTTGTACGTGTAAGGAATTTAGAATTATAGACATTTAAGAATTATGTAACAGTAACACTCTTTGTATGAAATGATGTATCATTATGTAATAATGATTGATTGAATAAGTATGAGAATGGGTTGTTACATATAAGCCCTATTTTCAACTCTTCGAAGAATCTAGAACGGTATGATATATCTAGGACTAAGCTTGCCATTTTTACCAAATCTTATAACTCCTTTAAACGGAAAACTTGTACGAACACTGCATCACTAACCTAGAAATCCAAGTCCCTCCTTCGATGGTCTGCATAGGACTATTGTCGACTTTGAGCTGTATTTATTCTTTCCCTGATCAGTTTGACCTTCTCTACTAAATTCTGCACTAAATCAGGTCCTAACAACTTCTGCTCTCTAGGGTCAAACCATCTCATAGGAGATCTACACTTCTTGCCATAAAGAGCTTTAAAATAACTGTTATTGTATGCAACCTCGATCAATAGCAAGTGTTGATCTTAGATGCCCTCGAAATCTATAACACACACCCTCAACATATCCTCTAAAGTCTGAATAGTCTACTTAAATTGGCCATCAGTCTGTAGGTGAAAAGCGGTACTAAAGTGCAACTGCGTACCCAAAGCTTCCTAAAATGACTGCCAGAACTTAGAAGTGAACTGGGAACCTCTATTAAAGATAATAGAGATAGGCACACCATGCAGTGACATTATCTGATCCAAATATAGTATAGCATACTGAGTTGCAGAATATGTAGTCTTTACTAGAAGAAAATGAGTAGACTTGGTCAATATGTGCACAATCACCCAGATGGAATCATTTCCCTTAGAAGTTTGTAGAAGTCTAACTATAAAATCTATAGTAATCTTGTCCCACTTCTATTCAAGGATATCGAAGACTCTGGAACACTCTTGTTGGCCTTTGGTGCTCTACCTTCACCTACTGACAAGTAAAGCATCTTATAACATATTTTGTTATGTCTTTCTTCATGCCTTCCCACTAATAGAGATCTTTGAGATCATGATACATCTTGGTAATTCCAGGATGCATTGTTTAAGAAGATGCATGAACATTCTCTAACAATGAATATTTCAGCTCTTGAACTGGAGGTACAACTACTCTATTTTACTTCCTCAGAAGACCCTCATTATCTATGTGATATTCACTATTTGTACCTCACTCAACTCAATTCCTGATCTGTTGAATATAGGAATCAGATTCTTGAGCCACTTTAATTTCATCCATAATAGTTGATCTCACTTGTATTTGCACTAACAATTTGATCTCACTTATATCTGCACTAACAATGCTCTATGATCTGCTATCTAAAAGACCACTCTATCATAAAAACAACTCTGTAGCTTTTTCATTGGACGCTGTCTATCTATAGTTAAGTGAGATAAGCTTCCCATGGATTTTCTGCTCAAACCGTCAGCTACCACATTTGTCTAGCTAAGATGATACTAAATGGTGCAATCATAGTCTTTTAATAGCTCAACCCATCGTCTTTATCTCAAGTTGAGTTCCTTTTAACTCAAGATGTACTTAAGACTCTTGTGATCTATGTATATCTCAAAAGTCTCCCCGTACAAGTAATATCTCAAAATCTTGAGAGCAAAGATCATTACCGCTATCTCCAAAGAATGGGTGGGGTAATTTTACTCATAAAGTAGTAACTGTCATGATACATAAGCAACCCAGACCCACTCTGGAAGCATCACAATACACTGTATACTCTCCCGATCCTAACAAGAATACTATTATAAGAGTTATAGTCAATCGCTCTTTGAGCTCCTAGAAACTTCTCTCATAGACATTAGACCACTCAAACTTAACATTCTTCTAAGTCAACCATGTTAATAGAGCAGCTATTCTGGAGAATTTTTCAACAAACCGCTTGTAATATCCAGCTAAACCTAGAAAACTCCAAATCTTTATCATGTTGGTTGGTCGATGCTAGTTCTATATAGTTTCAATCTTCTAAGGATCCTTATTGATCACTTTTTTGGATACTACATGTTTGAGGAATGTCACCCATGAAAGCCAGAATTCACACTTTGAGAACTTGGCATAAAGCTTACGTTCTCTCAATGTCTGCAACACTCGATGAAGATGTTCTGTTTGTTCTTGCTCACTCAAGGAATAAACCATAATGTCCATATCTAGTCCAGAATGCTGTTTCAGAATATCCTCCCTCCGAATTCTGAGTTAATGATATCCAAACCGAAGGTCAATCTTAGAAAAACACTGTGCCCCTTGTAACTAATCAAATAAGTCATCAATCCTTGGCAGTGGATATTTGTTCTTGATAGTCACCTTATTATGCTGCCGATAATCAATACACAACCGAAGGGTTCCGTCCTTTTTCTTCACAAAAGACATAGAAACTCTCTAAGAAGACATATTAGGGTATAAAGCCATCTTATACGGAGGAATCGATATAGACTGTGTACTAGGAGTTACATCAATGCAGAACTCAATCTCTCTATTAGAGGGGTAAGCCAAGCAAGTCATTTGGAAACATATCTGGATAATCTCTAACTATTGAAACCTGATCAACACTCAATGCAGTAACTCTATAGTCTAATATATAGGCTAAAAAACCCATGCTTCCTTTCCTGAGTAATCTAAAAGCATGAACAGCATATATTAAATTATGAGGAACTTCACTTCTTTTCATTTGATACACTCGGATTGGTTCAATAGGCATATGAAGAGTGACAAACTTCTCTTAACAGTCCACTATAGCATAATGCTCGAACAACTAATTCATCCCCAGTATAACATCAAAATTCAGAATCTCCAGCAATATCAAATCAGTATAGTAACTATGTCCATCAATATCGTCAAGATAACCTCTCAAGATCTAGGAAACTACTACTGGGTTTTCAACAGGGGTAGATATGACAATAGAATAATCTAGAAACTCCATAACTCTACTTAAATGAGTAACAAAATATGGGGAAATAAAAAAGAATAAGTAGCTTCTGAATTAAATAATACCCTGGTATGCTGGGAATAAATCAGAAGAGTACCTATAATTAAATGGACCACATACATCACTATGTATCAATTCAAGAGTTTCATCAGCTCTTTTTCCTTGTCCAACAAAAAGCGATTTGGTCATCTTTCCCTTAAGACAGGATTCATAAGTGGGGTAAGGTTCAGAACCCAATGCACTAATTAGTTCATCATTACCCATCTTTATAATCTTTTTGTCTTCAATGTGACCTAATCTATGATGCTATATAAGTTTTGAATTAAGTTCATTTCTAGATCTTTTCTTATTAATATTGTTTGTCATGTTAATTTCATTAGTCCCAAGGACATATAAACCATTTATATTCAAGTCAATGCCAATCAATTTATTTCTCAAATAAATTGAACATTTACATCCATTAAACATAAAATCGTAATCTTGTTTACACAACTGATTGACAGACAAAATGTTTCTATTAGCTGTATCAAAATACATAATTTTGCACATTACAAAAACATGACCCAAAGGCAGAATACTTCTGCACGTCCCTGAGCAAGTGGTAGGAACTGTTGCTCCATTTGTCATCTTTAACATCACTGCACCCTCTTCTAGTAACTGTTTACTGTGAATGTCCTGTAACATCATACAAATATGAGAAGTGCCAACTGAATCAGTTATCCAACTATTTGAATCTGAAGTGACACTTAATTCAATTTCAATAATATGATAAGAAAGCGTACCTTGAGTATTCTTCTGTCTCAGGCTCTCAATGTAAAGAGGACAGATGCTCTTCTAATGTCCAAGCTTCTTGCAATGATGACACTCATCATTAGCCTAGCTACTAGCAACTTATTTACCTTTGCCCTTCTTTTTCTTTTTCTTTTTCTTTTTCTTGGAGACTCATTCTTTGGGTCCAACCTCAGATACTTCTTTCCTTTCTTTTTAGATGCCTTACCGTAAGACATTATAGCAAGAATAGTCTCCTTTCCTTTTCCGTTGAAGACTCTCTTATGAAATGAAACAATTTCATTTATAAGTTTAAGAAAAGTATATTCTAGTTTGTTCATGTGATAATCGATAACAAACTGGTCAAAGTTAGACGGGAGTGACTAAAGGATCAAATATATATGAAACCCAAATTCCATAGAAAACTCCAAAGAATCCAACTGACCTATTATGTTTATTTAAAAAATGTTGAACCCTCTTCTTAAATTATGTTCTGTAAGACTATGAGTGTCAAGTATTTTAAGAAGAAGGTTCAACATTCTTTTACTTGAAAAGAGATTCAACTTTTAAAACTCTGCAGAAAAATGAAATGAATCATAATGTGTTAATTGTATATTTATATTTTAATCTATTCAGTTTTGGACTTTAAATCAAATAGTTCTCCCACTACTTTAATTATATCTCATACTCCTTCTCGAGAAAACTATAATCTAATTACAGGTTTTCTTGGGTGATCATATTCTTATCCTTCTCTGAAGACCTCATCTACTGTTATTGGTCAAGCAAGCCTAACAAGTTAGAAACCCATTTCTATTTGTAACTCTTTACAAGACATGATCAATCTAACTCTAGGAAAAGATACCTCATCTAACAGTTATTGGTACCTTAACCTAGTTAGGCTAGACCCAACACCTTTTTGGAATAGGAGCGAAATCAAACTCCTCACCTAATAATTATTGGTGGCCAAAGACCCCCTATTAAGAAATAGGTCATATAGATTATGACACCTTTTGAGGACCCTCATCTAATAGTTATTGGGTTACTCCATTAAAAATGCTTATAACCTATCGACTACATTGGAAGGTTTGAACCTAATATTTAAATAAAAGATAGATTTTTATTTAAGGTCTCATTTTAATATACATCACCATGCATATTATTTATTTAGTAATGAGTATATATCATTCCAAATGATATCAATATCAAATATTAACCTATCACATATTTGATCAAATCAAATAAATAAATTAACAATTAATTTATTTTTGGGAGAATTCAATTAATACAATATAAATTAGTGTTCGCCATTTTTCTCCTACTAGATTATATTAGAATTCTATTAATTCTAGTTGAATCAAAATTAATTAGAATCTCTATTTAATTCAATTTTAATTTTGAAGTATTATTTTTCTATTCAATTGAAATAATTTCGACCCCAAAAATTTTATTTTCAACAAATCGAATTTTTAGTAACAAAAAATGTACTAATCAAATTAATACTTATAGAAGTTGTGACTTAAGGAAGGTTATGATATTTGGATATTATTTAATAATGAAAAATAATTTTTTTTTTTAGAAAACAAATTGATCCTCCCCTTTCACGATACTGATCTGATTTTACGAGAGAAATCAATCTACATCACGCTGATTGATCCTCTTTGGCCAAAATCGATACATGGCTTCCCAGATTTCAAGTATCGATCCGTTTCATTGAGAGGATCGATCCAATAGACTTGTCAACAGCAAGTATCGATCATTTCTCCAAAGAGATCGATACCTCTTGAAACAAAATGATCCGTAACTTTCGGGTATTAATTTGTTTCATTGAGGAGATCGATCATATCGACCATTCAACCGCAAGTATCAATCATTTTTCCAAAGAGATCGATACTTCCTGAAACAGAATGCTATGGGACAATACAAAGCCATCTTGTATCGATTTATTTACTTAAGGTATCGACATTCGATGCCTTTTAGTCAACAGGTATCGATCCTTTTTCACAAAAGGATCGATACTCGCATCAAAACAGATTAATCCAAGGCCATTTTTAACATTTCTAAAGTTTCTAAAACTTGTATAAACCATCTTAAAACAACTTCATTCAAGTCTCTAAACATGATAACACCAATTAATTATATTAACAAGGTCTATTATCATGCTTTTCATAAAATCAAAATCATCCAAATATCCTTATTTAATCAAATCAAATATAACATATCCATGCTCTTCAAATATATCAAATATATCAAATATATATTCTTATACATGTTAACACAAAATTTAATCATCATTAACACATTATATTAACACAAATATAAGTTTTAAACATAAGAAATCAAATTTTTATGCTTTTAAACATATTATCATCACATGATAACATAAAGAGCATTTTATTCCAAATAACACATTATCAAATTTTCAAGCCACAATAAACAACCATATTAACATAATCAACTTCCAAACACATATTTTAAAACATACATACATACATACATACACATATTATATGACTCTGATACTAATTGAAAGAGCGAAGACTAGAGTGCGACGCTCAAGATCGATTCTCAGGCGCGCTCTCGCCGAAAGTGAAGGGGAGCCATAGTCGTCACACGAACTGTACGAAAAGGCTAACCCAAAGACCGTAGACGTGTATGTATGCACATTTTAAAATTTTAAACAATTTATAAAGTACACATAACTTAAATGTTGATCTCCAGAACAAGCTACTTGTTAGCTTAAAGGCATATCACACACACCGAGTTGACGACGATGGGTTCCGGTTATTCAGGTTTGTGTTTAAAAACTGAGAACAAGTTTTCAACACTTAGAAAACTTCTAGTTCATTAGGAAGAAAAGAAAACCCATGAAAACCATTTTCATCCCTTTTCTTTTCTTCCTTTCTCTCTCTATTCATTTATTTCTTCCCTTTTTTATTTTGTTCAAAATAAAACTCACCCCATTTAACAATGGAGTTCACAGCAGCAAGGGGAGAAGAAGAAGACTATTTAAATTTTAATCTAATTGAAATCTTGACTTGTCAACAAAAGACCCACATATGTGCCCTTTCATCCACACACATAGTTCAAAATAAGCATAGTAGATTCCATGTAGCAACAAGCTAATGAATGGATTCCAAAATCCAATCCATTTTCATTAATCCAATTAATGCAACAAATATATTTACACACATATATTATATTAATCATATTAATAAATAAATATATATTTTATGAGAGAGAAAAAGAGAGTATTTTATTTTATAAAATATAAAATAAAATGACATGATTACATTTTATTATTATATCATATATAATTAAATGATTAAAAAATGACATTTATATCATTTTGCATATTTAGTTGCATATATATATATATATATTATATATGTTGGTGTTGTATGCCCTAAAACCATTCGTGTTGTCGGTTTTGAGTTTATTGTATTGAATTACTATTGTAATATGTATTATACATATTTATTAATAAAAGAAATTGTTTCAATTTATGTGTATATGCTACTTCTTCAATCTATACATACTAATAATAGAATATGCATATGAATTGTCCAAGATAATTAGATTATCTAAATAGTTCTCTACATATGCAATATCGAATAGGCATCGATATTGCATAATAGGCACATTGAATGTCTCCAGTGAATATCATAAGATGATATTAGTGCGGGTGACATGATAGTCATATCATAAGGACATTAGTGTGGATTAATAATTAGAGAACTGTTTTTCAAATGTGAGCAAAGTTATGATGAATCACACGAAAGTATGTTATCAATAATTCATCATATGATTATACTAGTGTGTTAACTACTCCTTAGACCTAAGACATCATAATTGTTGATCGGTATAGATACACATGGTTCATATAGTGTATAAATGCGAGACTAATCATGTCTTGTACACATAAGCCGGTTTGGTCATGTGTTGTTTATATCGAGATGCAAATGATTGTCGGATGGAATCAGTTGACTCGATACAGTAGATTTCGAGTTTCCATTGACTCGATCTAAATTCGAGTTCCTAGTCAGATATTAGTAAACAGCTAAAAATAGAGTCTTTCGCCAAAGCATTAGAGTCATAAAAGAGTTCGTAGTGACAAGTTCAACATGTATTGACTGATTATCTGCATATGACTAAATTTAGGGTTTACGTGAGCCCTAATTTAGTTGGGATTAGACGAATGGAAGGAGATTATTCACATGGAATGTATAATTAGACATAAATGGTTCGATAAAGATTCACTTCATTGTGGTTTAGGGACTAGACATGTTGCTAGACGTTAACCATAGTCATTGAGTATCCAAATAGTTCAGAATGAGTTTGATGAGATCGATTTTGGCTCACGGCTAACTCTATAGTGAACCTAAGAAGTCACAGCTAACAACTTATGTTATTCCTTGCTATGAGAGAGATTAAATATTATCCGCAAAAGAGTTAGCATTCTCATATATAATATTAGGCCGAAAACAGTAAACAGTTTATGCGTTAAATAGTTTAATAATTTGAGAGCTATGTTTAATGACCCAAATGTAACTTAAAGTAAGTTACAATATTTAGAATTATAAATAGAATTAAAATAAATTGGTCAAAATAAGTTTGACCAAATTTGGGGTTAATTTATAATTTATCAAAATACAAGGGCCTAAGTGATATTTTATATTTACTATTAAAAAGCTTATTAGACAAGCTTTGGGCTTTATTTGTCTTTAATTAAAAGACCAATGACAATTTAGTAAATGAGAAAAATATATATATGAGTGGCCATTTTTAATTTTAATAAGATTTTTGATTTTTGATCAAAAATAAAAAGATAAGCTCTCATCTCTCTCTCTAGCATTTGGCCAAGGCAAGGAGGTATAAGGGGTTTGATTTCTTGGAGATTTTATGATTTCAAGGTTTCTCTCTTCATCCTTAAGCTAATTGTTAGCTTAATTTTATGTAATTTTAATTAATCTCTTGAAAACTTGATTAAATTCATGATTAAATGCCATGAACCCTAAATGTTTATTTTTCATCTTATCAACACCTTCAAATGGTATCAGAGCATGTTATGATATTGATTGTATGCTTGATTTGTTGTTGGAACTGTTAATTTTGCAAGATTTAAGTTTGGGTATAAATTGGAGAATTTAGTGTTTGTGAAAATTCATATGGCTTCAAGGAAGAAGATGATAAATAGTTCATTATCTTAAAAAGTTAATGATGTCATATGATGATTATGGAGCCATGAACGTTTGATTTCATGTGATGAAATTGAAAAAAATTGAAATGGAGGCATACGGGTCATGATTGCAAATTGAAAAGAAAAGTTGATTTTGTTTCAATTAATGGCATGTATGATATATATTTCATGTAAGGACATGATATTTATCATGTATAAACCCTTAAAAGTTACAATTTTGAT
>JAXCLQ010072160.1:0-10638 GCA_035584115.1 Cedrela odorata
GGACCCTAAAATCACTAGTTTCGTATGTATTTTAGTGAATTTGAGATGAATTTAAAAAAAATATATAAAATTTCGTAGTGAGTTTGGATCGGATACAGATATAAATAAATATTTGCGAATATTCGAGAATTCATTGATATTTAATTTTTTTAATATATATATATTTATAAAATTATTAAAATAACTTCATTAACTTATATATTATTATTTAATATTATAAGAATATAAGTGCTAACTATAATTGAGAAAAATAAAGATATGAACTTTTATTTTAGATTTAAGATATTTTATATATGAATTTGTAAAATAATTATGTATTTTTTTTATAAAATTATTATAATCAATTTTATTTTATGTTGAATGTAATTGATATTTTATGTGAGTGATGTATTTTATTTTGAATTAATGTTAAAAATTTATAATTTTAATTAGATTATTTATAAGTTTAAATTAATATTTAATAATAGTACAAATATACTTGAAAATACAAAAAAAATCACAAAAAATTCGCAAATATTCACATGAATTTAATAAATGTTAAATATTCGTTTAAACGAATTTGATAATAAAATGTTAAATCCACTACGAATTTAGTGCTAGTTTGATATTAAATTTTTTAGTAAATGTAAATATAAGTTTGGAGGTATTCGTCCTAAACTCAATCCACGGCCATTTTAAATTCGCAGGATAGTTAAGGTTGTTAGTGTTGTATGTCCTAAAACCATTCGTGCTGTCGGTTTTGAGCATATTGTATTGAATTACTATTATAATATGTATGATATATATTTATTAATAAAAGAAATTATTTCAATTCATGTGTGTATATTGCTTCTTCTATCTATACATATGAATTGTCCAAGATAATTAGATTATTTAAATAGTTTTCTACATATGTAATATCGAAAGGGCATCGATGTCGCACAATAGGCATATTGAATGTCTTCGATGAATATCATGAGATGATATTAGTGCGGGTGACATGATAGTCATATCATTAGGACATTAGTGTGGATTAACAGTTAGAGAACTATTTTTTGAATGTGACCAAAGTTATGATGAATCACACGAAAGTATGTTATCAATAATTCATCATATAATTATATTAGTGTATTAACTACTTCTTAGACCTGAGACATCATAGTTATTGATTGGTATAGATGTACATGGTTCATATGGTATATAAATGCGAGACTAATCATGTCTAGTATACACAAGTCAAATGGAGTCTGTTGACTCGATACAAATGATTTCGAGGTTCTGTTGCCTCGATCCAAATTCGAGTTCTTAGATCGATGTTAGTAAACTGCTAAAAACAAAGTTTTTAGCTAAAGCATACATGTCATACGAAGAGTTTGTAGTGACAAGTACAGTACGTATTGACTGATTATCTGCATATGACTAAATTTAGGGTTTTGATATCTGTGAACCCTAATTTAGTTGGGATTAAAAGAACGGAAGGAGATTATCTACATAGAATGTATAATTAATCATAAAAGGTTCAATGAAAAGTTTTTTCATTGTGGTTTAGGGACTATGACATGTTGCTGGACGTTAACTATAGTCGTTGAATATCCAAATAGTACAGAACGAATTCAATAAAATCGATTTCGGCTCACAGCAAACTCTACAGTGAACCCAAGAGGTCATAACCAATAACTTGTATTCTTCCTTACTATAAGAGAGATTAAATATTATCCGCAAGAGAGTTAGCATTCTCGGAGATGATATTAGGCCGAAAACTGTAAACGATTTACGCGTTAAACAGTTTAACAATTCGAGAGCTATGTTTAATAACCAAAATATGACTTAATGTAAGTTACAATATTCTATTAATATTTAAAATTATAAATAGAATTAAAATAAATTTGGTCAAAACAAGTTTGACTAAATTTGAGGTTAATTTATAATTTTTTAAAATATGAAGGCTTGAGTGATATTTTATATTTACTATTGAAAAGCTTATTGGACAAGCTTTGTGACTCATTTGTCTTTGACTAAAATACTAAGGGTATTTTAGTAAATGAGAAAAAAATATAAATATATTGCCATTTTCAATTTTAGTGTAATTTTGAATAATTAACCAAAATCTTAAAAAAACTCTCTCTCTCTAGCAAAAGGCTAATACAAGGATGATATAAGGGGTTTAATTTCTTGGAGATCTTGTAATTTCAAGGTTTTTCTCTTCATCTCTAAACTAATTGTTAGCTTAATTGCATGTATTATTGATTAATTTTGTAAAAATAATGATTAAATGCATGATTAAATACCATAAACCCTAAATGTTTAATTTCACCTCATCAACACTAATATAGGTTAACTATAATACTACTCAGTCCATGGCCGTCCTAAATTCGTAGGATAGTTAAGGTTAATTATAATACTGCATGGGTTAATATGCACGACACCTAATGTCTGTTGTTTATGTCTAGGAGTACTGGGGTATCTAATTTCTTTTCCCTCTTGCAATGACAGATTTGACATATTTATGGATAACATCACAATCCATACAAAAATTTCAATTTGTGTAACAATATTAAGGGTAACAATAGATCTGCGAAGTTTTTGCCTCTTTTCTTAAAAGAACTAAAATCCCTTAATGGGTATAAATTGGCATGCGCCTTGGGATCTCTTGTCTTTGAATGTTTTCCAATGTATTATCAAATAATAGACACTTCGTTTTACCTTGAATACATGAAATTTCAGATCTCAAGAATTTCCACCAAATCCTTATGTCTTAAAACAGCTAGAAACATCCATCTAATATAGTAAAAATGTGCAACTTAAAGCTGAAAACAAAGAGTTTTTGAGCAGCTGAAAATAGGCTTACTTCTATTTTATATTTCTTATCTTTATACAAAAAGAATAACATGTGTAAACTTAAGGACACAAATGTCCATTCACTTTACTATTACTTGAAACACTTTTGCATACCCTATAACCACTCCATAAAGCAATGCAAACATAATAATGACATGTGTTTTTTGCTATTGCCCAAACATGCAAAGCTAAATATACTCTTACTGCATTAAATATAAATATATATTTATAATAATTCATTTACCATTAATAAATTAATAATAATACTTAATAAATACAAGTTTAGTTATATATAGATATATATATATATATATATTAATAATTATAAGATTTTAATTTTAATTTTATTATTATTTTAATTCTATAATTAAATATGAAAATAAACTATTTGATTTTTGACATTATTCATATTCAAAATATTTCAATAAATATTAAAGATATTAATTCCAAAATTTAATATTCATAATATAATTAAAAACAAAATATATCAAGTTTAATCTAATTAAACTATAATTACAAAATTACCATTATTAAGATTTGTTAATCTAATTAATTAATCCATAATTAACTTATAATCATTTATTATTTATTTTAATAAAGTAAATACTATTTGACTTCAAAAAGTCTAGCCATGAAATTAATTCACGAATATATTCGATGCTCGTCAAATGTATTCCGCAAAATCCCTCAGTCGAAAATTCAATATTCTCGACACTCATCAATATTTTAATATTTTAACCCGTGTGAGTACAATCACTAGGTTCAATGTCAAGCCAGTAACGAATTCCTTTTTATTTAGAACCCTTTCTAAATAACTACGAGTCAAACTCTTCCATTAATCGAGGTTGATGTCTAGTAACACTTCTTGACGGTCGGATAACACGAACGAAATGTATCTTTGTCAAACCTATAAGTGACAATTACTGTGTAACTTATTACTTTCTCCATACTAATATTCTAGACTGGACCCAGTGGTATGAATCAAACTGTCAAATCACTTTCAGTCCATCTTTATGTGTCAGATAACGGTCTCGTAGCTCATAGATATATTAAAATCTCATTTCTAAATTATTCAACATTGATACTTTGACCAATGATTTACTGAGTTAGTATATTATCGACGACATAGAGTATTCATGTTATTTTCCGAAGATGGAGAATTCCATATTGATCATTCATAGAATTCGCGGGAACTTGATCATATCCGATCCTCTTTCTAACTAGCTTATAACCACTATGTCTAGGGCCAAAATATGATGAGTTGCCCACAAGTCACTATGATGATCTCAGGTCAAGGAATAATATTTGTTACGCCAATTATCACCGTGAAACTTACTCGTTCACAGTAGAAAAAACTCTTTATTGAGTAATTATCAGGTGGCCAGTTCAATGAACATATCACTATGTGCACCTACACAACTGTCATAATGTCTAAACATAAGTGACTAATGAGATCAGTCACCCTCAAACTTATAGAGCTGATCAGACAATGTATTAGTTTACCCGAAACAGTTAATCTCATAACTAACTATCCTACGACTGAGAACATTTAGAAAATATGTCGTTATGTCTTGACTCTCATCTCTATGATCATTATCACAAATTAAGACCGTGACATGTTTTTAAGAGTATGTCATGTTTGTAATATTAATTAAACATATAATGAAATAAATACACATATATCATAAATATGTATATGACATAAAACAACCATAAAGTATTACATAAGCATATATACACATAAAATGTTAGAAGATTGGCTACTAGGGTACCAAATCTCCAAACCATGAAAAGATAATTGTCTTATCAGCATTTAAATGCTTTAGGTGATCCAATCAATATCTTGGGCACATGAGTCTCCTGGAAAGTAGGATGGTCTTCAAAACTTACGATTAAAGATGAATCAACTTAACAATAGTGGAAAGGCTTTTGACTTATATCCAATATAACCATCTTTAGACTTAATATTTTAATTAGGGTTATTAATATTGTTAATCTTATCAATAATTAGGTAACAGTTATTAATCATATTAATAACTAATAATTTGTTATTAATCTTATTAACAATTTAAGTCATATTAACTATGATATAGAAGATTGAAATAAGAACATTGAATTCCTATTTAACATGTATATAACAATTATCATATAAATATTATAAATGCAAAATTAAATGAATGGCATGGACCTTAATATAATGTGATGTGTCTAGAGCCAAAAGGCACATCACTAGTCAAATCCTTGAGGTAACACAAATGTGAGTATTAACCCACATACTTACTACTTTTTGATTTTTATATCATTCATCTAGTGTTGTATTAATCAACAACCTCCTCTGTTTCGGCTCTGATCGTAAAATTTTACAACAATTCTAAATTACATAAAATATCGTCATTCTAACTTATATCTATTTTAATACATTTAAATATCATATAAGAACTCCGAAAATAAATATTGGGAGTTAGTACAAAATATAGAGTAAGAAAAGAAATACAAATCAGATTTAAGTAGTGAGGTGAGGCACGCAAGCCCCATTTAATAATACAATTACACAAATGAATAATAACAATTTAAACATTTATTCATATAAAAATAAAATGGTTAATAAGGTCAATGCCATCCCATGCCAACTATTATACATCCATCCATTTATTCAAAATAAACAAATATTCTATAATTAACATAAAAATCGCAATTTTAATTTTGTTGCTTCACATTGATTAATTAAACATTTTAATTATCATGTGTTATGCTAAATAATTAATATTCATATAAAAATTATTATGACATATCATTTATCATATAAAATTCATGTCTTAATTCTCTGGGAATCTTATTTAATTTATTTCAAATTAATTAAGCATTTTCATAAAACACTTAATTAACAAATAAATTACATATTTATATTTAAAACACTTTTAAATTAAATTATGGACACGTAAACAGATTCAGCAGAAAAAATAAAAGATTCTGTTTTTAGGGGAAAATGGGCATCAAAGACATGGTGGCGTTTGTGGTACACGTGCCGGTGAGTGGCACAAAATGCCACACTGTTTTGGGCGTGTGAGGGAGTGTGTGGAGTTCGATTTGGCCGATTTTTATACTGTTGAACTCAAACAGCCAAGAACAATACCTAGGTATGACGTGTGTTCATTTCTGAAATATTTAAAATTTTTCAACAGCCACAGTAGACGGTCTGGTCATCGGTCCGACAAACTTCCCAAAAAACAGTATGTTGCAATTTTTAAAACATTTACAATGGTACAAATAAAACATCTAGATTCAATTTGTATAGCAAATAAACAACAAAACATGCGATTTTTATAGTAACACAGTTTGCTCTGATACCATTTGATGGTTGAGATTAAAACGACATGCATGGTTTATACTAATACATACATACATAGCAGAAGATATTTTAAATTTTTTCATGCATGTTCATGTTTAATCAAACCCATAAAATGACATTTCCATGTTATAAGCATTAAAACAAAATGTTTATAGACTTTTACTTCATCTCGGATATTGTAATTCGGCTTTAGAATCCAACAACAAGTAGTTTGGAACTGGTGTGGACTCTGAGCATGTGGATGAGTTTACTTGGTGGAAGGAAAAACTCTACAGTTGCAAGCTTCAATTTACTCATGACAAGAACAAACTCATTTTTTACAAAAATGAGTGTTTTTCTATTTCAATTATGTTTTATATATAAGCTATGACAATTTTGTCATTTTTTATGTAAACTTAAGGACACAAATATCTATTCACTTTATTTTTGCTTGGATTACTTTTGCATACCCTATATTCACTCCATAAAGCAATGCAAATATAATAATGACATGTGTTTTTTACTATTGCCCAAACATACAAAACTAAATACACTTCTACTGCATTAAATATATATATATATATTTATAACACTAAATAAATACAAGTTTGGTTATATATATATATATATTAATAATTATAGAATTTTAATTTGAATTTTATTATTATGTTAATTCGATAATTAAATATGAAAATAAACCATTTGATTTTTTGAATTATTTATATTCAAAATATTTTAATAAATATTAAAGATATTAATGCCAAAATTTAATATTCATAATATAATTAAAATTAAAATATATCAAGTTTAATCTAATTAAACTATAATTACAAAATTGTCATCATTAAGATTTGTTAATCTAATTAATTAATCTATAGTTAATTTAAAATCATTTATTATTTATTTTAATAAAGTAAATATTATTTGACTTCAAAAAGTCTAGCCATGAAATTAATTCGCGAATACATCTGATGCTCATAAAATGTATTCTGAAAAGTCTTTCAGTCGAAAATACAATATTCTCGATACTCATTAACATTTTAATACTTTAAGCTATGTGAGTACGACCAATAGGTTCGATGTACTTAACATAAAACAACCATAAAGTATTACATAAGCATATATACACATATAATGTCAAAAGATTGGCTACTAGAGCACCAAATCTCTAAATCATGAAAAGATAATTGTCTTATCGACATTTAAATGCTCTAGGTGATCTAGTCAATATCTTAGGTACATGAGTCTTTTGGAAAGCAGGACGATCCTCAAGACTTACGATTAAAGGTGAATCAACATAGCAATAATGGAAAGGCCTTTGACTTATATCCAATATAACCATCTTTAGACTTAATATTTTAATTAAGGTTATTGTCATTGTTAATCTTATTAATAATTAGGTGATAGTTATTAATCCTATTAATAACTAATCATTTGTTATTAATATTATTAATAATTTTAGGTCATATTAATTATAATATAAAAGATTGAAATAGGAATGTTGGATTCCTATTTAACATGCATATAACAATTATCATATAAATACAAAATTAAATGGATGACGTGGACCTTAATATAATATAATGTGTCTAAAACTATAAAGTACATCACTAGTCAAATCTTAAGGGTAACACAAATATGGGTATTAACCCACATACTTACCACTTTTTGATTATTATACCATTCATCTAGTATTGTATTAATTAACAATCTCCTCTGCTTCGGCTCCGATCGCGAAATTTTACAATAATTCTAAATTACATAAAATAAAATATCATCATTCTAACCTATATCTATTTTTAGTACATTCAAATATCATATAAGAAACTCTGGAAATAAATTCCCGGAGGGAGTACAAAATATAAAGTAAGAAAATAAATACAAATCATATTTAAGTAGTGAGGCGAAGCACGCAAGCTCTATTTAATAATATAATTACACAAATAAATAATAATAATTTAAATATTTATTCATATAAAAATAAAATGGTCAATAAGGTCCATGTCATCCCATGCCAACTATTATACATCCATCTATTTATTCAAAATAAACAAACATTCTATAATTAACATAAAAATCGCAATTTTAATTTTGTTGTTTCTCATTGATTAATTAAACGTTTTAATTATCACGTGTTATGCTAAATAATTAATATTCACATAAAAATTATTATGACATATCATTTATCACATAAAATTTATGTCTTAATTTTTTGGGTATCTAATTTAATTTATTAAGCATTTTCACAAAACACTTAATTAACAAATAAATTACATATTTATATTTAAAATATTTTTAAATTAAATTCTGAACACATGAATAGATTCAGCATTAAAAACAGAACATTATGTTTAGTGGCACAAAATGCCACACTGTTTTGAGAGCTTGTGGAGTCTGATTTGGCCAATATTTGTACCGTTAATCTTAGACAGCCAAAATCTATGTCTAGGTATGGCGCGTGTTCTTATCTGAGCTGTTACAAAATTTTTCGGCAAGCATAGACGGCAATCTGGTCACTGATCTAGAGAACATCCCAGAAAACAGTATGTTGCATTTTTTTTTTTTATAACTTTTACAATGGTGTAAACAAAACATCCAGATTCATTTTGCATAGCAAATAAACAACAAAACATGTGATTTTTTTTTCAGGAACACGGTTTGGCTCTGATACCATTTGATGGTTGAGATTAAAACGACATGAATGGTTTATACTAATACATACATGCACAGCAAAAGATATTTTAATTTTTTTTATGCATGTTCATGTTTAATCAAACCCATAAATTGACATTTCCGTGTTATAAACATTAAAACAAGATGTTTATATAGTTTTACCTCATCCCGGATATTATAATTCAGCTTTAGAATCCAATAATAAGTAGTTTGTAATTGGTGTGGATTTCAGGCATGTGGATGAGTTAACTTGGTTAAAGGAAAAACTTTATGGATGTAAGCTTCAATTTGATCATGGCAAGAACAAACTCATTTTTCACAAAAATGAATGTTTTTCTATTTCAATTATGTTTTGTACGTGCTTCAACAAAGAGAGAAAAAAACTTGTTTTATTTATAAGCTATGACAATTTTGTCATTTCATGTGTAAACTTAAGGACACAAATGTTCATTTACTTTACTTTTACTTGGAGCACTTTTGCATGTCCTATATCCACTCCATAAAACAATGCAAACATAATAATAACATATATTTTTTACTATTGCCCAAACATGCAAAGCTAAATACACTCCTACTGCATTAAATATATATATATATATATATTTATATTAATTCATTTACCATAAATAAATTAATACTAACACTTAATAAATACAAGTTTGGCTATATATATTAATAATTATAGGATTTTATTATCATTTTAATTCTATAATTAAATATGAAAATAAACCATTTGATTTTTGGAATTATTCATATTCAAAATATTTCAATAAATATTAAAGATATTAATTTCAAAATTTAATATTTATAATATAATTAAAATCAAAATATATCAAGTTTAATCTAATTAAATTATAATTACAAAATCGTCATCATTAGGATTTGTTAATCTAATTAATTAATTCATAATTAACTTATAATCATTTATTATTTATTTTCATAAAATAAATATTATTTGATTTCAAAAAGTCCAGTCATGAAATTAATTCGAGAATATATCCGATGCTAGTTAAATATATTCCGAAAAATCCCTCAGTAGAAAATACAATATTCTCGACACTCATCAACATTTTAATACTTTAACCCGTGTGAACGATCAATATGGAATTTTACACTTTCGAAAAAGAAGATGAATACTTTATGTTGTCGATAATATACTAACTCAGTAAATCCTTAGCCGAGGTATCAATGTTGGATAATTTAGAAATAAGAGTCTAATTTATCTATAAGCTACGAGATCATTATCTGACACATAAAGACGGACTGAAAGTGATTTGACAGTTTGATCCATACCACTGGATCCGGTTTGGAATAATAGTCTCGAGAAAGGAATAAGTTATGCAATAATTGTCACTTACATGTTCGACAATGATACGTTCCATTCATATCATCCGACCGTCGAAGAGTGTTGCTAGACGCCAACATCGATTAACGAAAGAGTTTAACTCGTAATTATTTAGAAAAAATTCTAAATAAAAAAAGATCTGTTACCTGCTTGACATCGAACCTATTGATCGTACTCATACGGATTAAAGTATTAAAATGTTAATGAATATCGAGAATATTATATTTTCGACTGAGGGATTTTGCAGAATACATTTGACGAGCATCAGATGTGTTCATGAATTAATTTCATGGCTGGACTTTTTGAAATCAAATAATATTTACTTTATTAAAATAAATAATAAATAATTATAAGTTAATTATAGATTAATTAATTAGATTAACAAATCATAATAATGATAATTTTGTAATTATAGTTTAATTAGATTAAACTTGATATATTTTGTTTTTAATTATATTATGAATATTAAATTTTG
>JAXCLQ010072161.1:0-10633 GCA_035584115.1 Cedrela odorata
GTGTAATCACGTCTACCCCGTCTCCTGTTAATTCAATCTGTCTCAGATCGTCCCCTTTTAAAGCCACTGATATCACATTTATATTTTTTTTTATTTAACACATATATAAAATATTTATGTATTCAAGTAAACAAATAAAAAAAAAAGGCTTCCTGTACGTAATATTATTTTGCATGTTTCCAAACTCGTATACCTTCATGGTTTTGTGTAATTTGTTGTAGATGATCGATGCACACAGAAAAGGCTAGTGTTTGTTTCTTGCGAAAGCTTTCCTGCCATTTATAATTAATTTATAAAGGAAGGAAAATAATTTTAGATCAATGATCAAAGTAAACAAATCTTGATTTGGGGAATTGGTCCATCCAAGACGACGGAATAATTAATTTTCAAGTGTCCTTTCACTCACATATAAATTAAATATGATTAACACCCAAATAAAATTTTCCGTATTTGTTAGTTTATGGAGGAATGGATTATGCAAAATTCACATTATGATATATAGAAAATACAATTCATTGCATCATAGAGTCAACTTGAATTAATTGCATCATAGAGTCTATACGAACTTAAAATATGAAGTCAATTCCCTTTTCTTTCCTAACAATCTTATCACTTATCGGTACGTACGTAATTAATAATGGTATGTTCTTCTTCAAATTTATAAATTGAAAGTTATTAATTTGGGATTATATTTTATGCTTTCAAAATATTATAAATATTAATTTGCATTAATTAGTGTTGTGGGCTGTTCTCAGCAATGCTTGTGGATGCATTTAGTAATTTTTAAATGACATGTCATGAATCTGTTAAGTTCGTTACATACTGTTGAAGACAATTTGGTTTTTTCAGTTGTGAGAACAAAGTATAAAACCAACTCGAGAGGCAAACTTCAGGGAGTGGAATCAGAAGCTTTAGGTAGTAAAATCTAGCGTTCTTGAGCTTGTTGTAAGATTGGAAGTTCACTCCAACAGATTGTAATCTTGTTTTCTGTCAAGGTTGAAGATGAAGACCAAGCACTAATGCCTCTCAGATCATTACCTACTTCCTGTGAGCACCTAGTGGATACTCTTCTATTTGAAAGGGAATCTTTATCAATGGAAGATGTGAAATCAGCATTGAACATAAAGTAATTACAGAAGACTGAATCTAAAGAGTTAAACAATGGTGAATGACTTATTACAAGAGACAGATTAAAACAGAAAGATGCAAAGAAAACTAATAACAGAATATCTAAGTCTAAATCTAAGAAAAGAATATGTTTTTAGTGCCACAAAGAAGGGCATTTCAAGAGAGATTGTCCTGAGAAGAAGAACAAGGAGAAGCACACTCAAGAAAGGCAAGGAAACACTGCAATTGCACCAGGAGTATCATCCAATTCAAACTCATCAGATGAAGGATACAAAAGTGTTAATCTTCTCATTGTTACAGACAAAAATCTTAAAGGTCAATGGGTATTAAACTCTGGTTGTTTATTCCACATGTGCCCTTACAAAACTTATTTTCGCACATATCAAGAAATGAATAGTGAAAAGGTATTAATGGGAAATAACATAGTTTGTTCAGTGGTTAGGATAGAAAGTGTTAGGATTAAAATGCATGATAGAATAATAAGAAATCTATAACATGTTAGAAATGTACTTGATCTAAAAAGAAACTTAATTTCTTTAGGAATACTTGATAATCAAAGCTTTAGCTTTAGACCAAAAAATGAAATTCTAAAGGTCTCAAAAGGGTCATTGGTGGTAATGAAAGGAATTAAGAAGAATGAGATATATACTTTACTTAAACCACAGTTAATTGTGATGTTACCTTCTCAGTTAAGTTAGAAAATGATGAGACCAAGTTGTGGCACTTGAGACTAAAACACATTAGTGAAAAGGAAATAAGAGAATTAATCAGATAAGGGTTGTTGGGAAATGCCAAAATTAAAGAACTGGATTTATGTGAAAATTGTATTTTTGGCAAGGCTTGCAGGATAAAGTTCACCAATGCAGTACATAGAATAAAAGGCACTCTTAATTACATTCATTATGATATCTGAGGCCCAGCACAAGTGTCTTCTCTAAGTCAAGGCAGGTATTTCCTATCATTGATTGATGATTTTTCAAGGAAGGTTTAGGTTTATATCTTGAAAACCAAAGACCAAGCCTTTGATAAATTCAAGGAGTTGAAAATTTTAGTTGAGAATCAAACTGGAAAGAGGGTAAAAAGGCTAAGAACTGACAATGGTTTAGAATTTGGCAATAAGATCTTTGATGAATACTGCATTAGAAATGAAATTGCTAGGCATAAAACTGTAGTAAACACTCTACAACAGAATGGCCTAACTGAAAGGATGAATAGGACTTTAATTGACAAAGTAAGATACATACTTGTCAATTCAAAGTTGCCTAAATATTTCTGGGCAGAAGCAGTAACAACTGCTTGCTATTTAATTAACAGAAGTTCTTCTACTGCCATCGGATCAAAGACTCTAAAAGAAGTTTGAAGGGTTGTTCCAGCAAGGTATGAAAATCTAAGAATATTTAGGTGTCTAGCCTATGCTCATGTGAAGCAAGGAAAACTAGAACCAAGTGTATTAAAAGGGTTCTTTGTAAGTTATTTAGAAGATGTTAAGAGATATAAAATTTGGTGTCCAGATAGTAAACCAGCTAAGTACATAATTTCCAGAGATGTTGTTTTTAATGAACAAGTCTTCTTCAAAAACAACATTGGTTCAAAAACAAAGACAAGGGAAAAAGAAATGGTTAGGTTTGAGGTAGAGCTAAATGATAAATCTACAGCAAAAAATAACCAAGAGAAAGGGAGTTCTGATTCTCAAGTGCAGACATCACAACAGCAGCTGAGTAACTTACAAGATTACACTCTTGTAAGGGATAGACAAAGAATGGTAATCAAACCACCAAGTAAATTTGCATATACAGATATGATTTCTTTTGCTTTTACAACAGGTGAATCAGTTCTGGAAAATGATTCGAGAATCTTCAATGAAGCTATGAATTGCAAAGAAATGATGTTATGGCAGAAGGCAAATAAGGAAGAAATGGATTCTTTAATGAAAAACTAGACTTGGACTTTGATTCCAAGGCCTGAAAACAGAAAGGTGGTGAGTTGTAAACGGATATTCTAGACCAAAGAAGGAAATTCAGTTGATGAGTTACCAAGGTATAAAGCAAGATTAGTTGCCAAGGGATTTACATAGAAAGAAGGAGTAGATTACAATGAAATTTTCTCACCTGTTGTAAAACACAGTTCTATTACAATTTTGTTGACAATGGTTGTTGTCCTTAATATGAAACTTAATCAAATAGATGTCAAAATAGTCTTCTTGCATAGAGAGCTTGAGGAAACTATCTTGATGCAACAACCAGAGGGATTTACTGTCTCAGGTAAAGAGGATCATGTCTGTTTACTGAATAAGTCCTTGTATGACATGAAGCAATCTCTTAGGCAGTGGTATAGAAGATTTGATCAGTTCATCACGAGCAATGGTTTTAAGAGAAATCTTTATGACAGTTGTGTATACTATTAAGACACAAATCAAGGAGAAACCATTTATCTGCTCTTGTATGTTGATGATATGCTAATAGTATGTAAAATAGGAGATGAAATTGAAAGGTTAAAGAAGTTGCTCAGCAGTGAATTCGAGATGAAGAATTTAGGCACTGCAACCAGAATTTTGGGGATGGACATCTTAAGGGATAAACAGAATGGATTGCTGCTCTTAACTCAAGAAACGTATATTAAAATGGTGCTTAACATATTTGAAATGAGTAAAGCTAAACAAGTTTAAACTCCTTTAAGTGCACATTTCAAATTATTAGCACTTCAATCACCTGAATCTGCTGTAAATAAAGTTAATATGGACAATGTACCTTATACACGAGGTGTTGGATGCCTGATGTATGCAATGGTATGCACCTGACTTGATATTGCATTTACGGTAAGTGTTGTGAGTAGATTTATGTCTAATCCTAGAAGGGAACATTAGAGGGCAGTGAAACAGGTTCTTAGATATTTGAAAGGTAACTTATAATTATGGTTTGATGTATGGCATATCTGGAAATCATCAGCAACGTATGGTTGGATATGTTGATTCTGACTTTACTGGAGAATTAGACAAAAGAAGGTTAACTACAAGCTATCTCTTCAACTTGAATGGGTGTTCAGTTAGCTGAAAATTGAATCTGCAGTCAGTTATTGCCTTGTCATCCACTGAAACTGAATTCTTTACCATTACAGAAGCAGTAAAGGAAGCTTTATGGTTAAGAGTTATTGTAAGTGAGTTGTGGTCATATAAGAAGGCTATGATATTATACTGTGACAATCAAAGTGCAATTCATCTCACTAAGAACCAGGTATTCCATGAGAGGTCTAAGCACATAAATGTTAGACACTATTTTGTGAGGGATGAAGTTGCAAAAGGATTGATTAAGTTGGAAAAGGTTCACACTAATGCAAACCTTTCTAACATGCTTACTAAAGTAGTGACGAGTGCTAAATTCAAGTTTTGCTTGAATTCAGCATGTGTTGATAAGTAATGTTAGGCGAAAGAAGGATCAGGTCGGCAAGGAAGGAAAGAAAGCAAAGAAACCAGGAAGCATTTTGTCGAACAAGGTAGAGAATGTTGTGGGTTGTTCTCAGCAATACTTGTGGGTGCACTTAGCAATTTTAAAATGACGTCTTAAGAATCTATTAAGTTTGTTACATGCTGTTAAAGGCAATTTGGTTTTTTTCAGTTGTTAAGACAAAGTATAAAACCAACTCGAGAGGCAAACTTCAGGGACTGGAATCAAGAGCTTTAAGTAGTAAAATCTAGCGTTCTTAAGCTTATTGTAAAACTGGAAGTTCACTATAGTAGATTGTAATCTTGTTTTCTATTAATAAAGCTTTCTTAGTAAGTATTGGTTCGTGGATGTAGGCACATTGTCGAATTACATAATCTAAGTTTTCTGAATTATTATTAATTTAATTCTTTGCATTTGTGTTATGTTAATTTAGTTCTAGACAATAATAAGCATTGTAGGTTAATTTCTGGGCGAAATACTCAACAATTAGATATCTAGTAATATTAGACATCTAGTAATATTAGACATAAGAATTCTACTATACACTATTATCAAATTTAAGGATATGAATGGTTCAATTGGTTAAACTATACAGTATGTTGAAAAATCATAATATGGAGAGTAAAAGTGTTGATATTATGACTTTGACTAAGTAATGAAAATGAAAGCCTGCGGGAAGACTAAGTTGCCGAGTTTCAGTCTCACAATTAGCCTATGGGTGTTCATAATGTGAACAAAAGATATAATAACCAACTAATGAATGAAAGAAAATATGATGTTGATTGACATGCTACCAATCCATCATTTGTCTTCATTCATTTAGCTTTACACTCTCAGGTCATAGTAAAATTAATTTTGTATTGCCAAAAGTTTGCGACTCTTAGTTTTGGAGCCTTCCATATCCAAATTATAAAGTTTTTCAAACTTTGTTTATTGTTTGGTGCTGTGAGTACTTTTCCTTTTTCTTTCTACCTGGAGAAAGTTCGAATTCCAGTATGATTTAGGGTTATTTGTATAATGGAAGAATTCCAGTATGACTTTATCTTGTAACTTTCTTTGTATGTTTTGATAAAGAATTATGTTATTAGATGTTGTTGATATTTTATAATTTATTTACTTATACTTAGTTGTTAATAATTTGAAATTAAATTGATTTAAATTACTAAAGAAATTCGAAAACATTGATTAGTTGCCAAAACTGATCCCACATCATGCATGGTACAGTTTTAATGGAACATAGAATGTAAAAACTAATAACAATTTCTGATTCTCCCCCACAAAACCAAAGTATATAATATCATTGCAGATAGAAAACACTAATACTTCAACCTGCTGCCAGGCAAACAATTTCCCTCTCTTATCTTCTATGTAATCATCTCAGACGTGCATGTCCTTCCATTATGGACGATAAATTCCTCCTAAATTCAGTACAATTTTTGAATTTCTAGCTCTATTTCACATGATTGAGCAATTGTCGTAGCGTCGATCTACGCTGACCACAGGGTAATAATCGTAGTGCGGCACTCCGCCTTGATAAGACGGCCAGTACTGAACCTGCTGCACCTTGACTTCAGGTTCTTTTTTTTCTTCTTTCTTCTCGTCAGCAGGGCCAACGCTCACCAGCTCTGCATACCCCACCTTCTTTCTCAACAAACTTGTGAGGGCCACCGGGTCCATTCCGTCTCCGGTCACCTCTATCTGGCTCTTGTCGTCCCCTTTCAACCCCGCCGATTCCACACCCGAAACGCCAACTGCAATCTTCATAGCCTTGGAACGACACTTGGGGCCTTCCATGGAGATATTGATCACCACCTTTTGCGGCAAAAATGAACAACAAAATCTTCAGTTTCCCATATCCGGAAAAAGAAATTATAGTAAACTTTTTTTTTATTTATTTTTAATTTGCATGTAATTTATTACAAATTCATACCTTCATGGTATTCTCTTGTCTCGTTGGAGATGAAAGTAGTTAGCTGTTTCTGTTTTTCAGGAAGTATTGCTTACTTTTGCTTTGTTAACTTTTATGTGAATTGGTGCAGATGTGTGGTAAACTTTGTGTGTATTTATAGGTGTTTCTGTGGTTAAGAAGCCGCGGATGAAAATTCCTGTGTAGCTTCCGTGTGGGGAACTTGAATTATTGCCTATACTGGTGAGATTGTACTTTCAGCAACGTGTTACATGTAATTGAGTCGATAAACTCTGGCAATCGACTCAATGTTCGTATTGATACTTTTCAAAGCACCATTATTTGTCGTAAGATGACATGGGTGGGTAAGCATCAAACGCAACTAACATTCAACACAAATTTTTATTTAAGGTTAAATGATGATTTTCGAAATTATGGTGGTGTTAATTAAAAGAATAATTATTATTATTTTAAATAAAAATAAAAATAAAATAAATTTCTCGATCAAAAGAACAGTTGATGAGGAAGTTGAAGCTATTAATTAAAATTAAATTGAGAAAGAAAGTAATAATTAGAAAATTCGTCCAGAAATTAAATTAGGCGGGCAATTGGACTTAGCAAGTCAACTTGACCCGGTCGTGAATTTAATGAAATAAAATTATTTGAAAAAAAGAAATAAGTGAGTAACTAAATCTACTAATTAGACGGTCCAGAGTCTTTCTGGACGGTGGTGTGGCAGCAGGCGATTTAGTCAATGCCTTGACTTGACTCCATTCAACGGCGTCGCCGTTGATGCTTCGTCGTTTCTTCTTCTTATTCCACACGTTATTTTGAGTATCGTGTTCGTGTAATATTAATTAATTCCTTCACATAGTTATAACTTCACAAATTTTTAACTAATTTTTTAATATAATACTATAATTAATTAATTAATTAATTAATTAATTAATTAATTCTTCATATAATTTCTTAACCTTATACTTTATTAGGTGATTTAAAGAAACATCAAGATTCTTTCTTGGTATTTTTAATTCTTAATTTTTAACTCGATATTAACACGTGATATAATTATTAATAAAAGGTTTAGATAATATTTTAATAAAATTCATAAATTAATTTTATATTTTATTATATAAATTAAAAATACTTTAATATAATTTAAACCGTTTATTATTAATTATATTACGATAAACATCTACTAAAGTTAATAAATAAATAAATAAAATTAAGAGATGGTCATCATCCTTTCAAGAATTTACAAATCATTTAATAAACAATTTCAAAATAAATGAAGCGTTGAATTTAGTGTTAAAAAAAGAGAAGAGTAATTACCAATTGCCTCAATAACTAGTAATTAAAAAATAAATGTTTGGTTCACTACTTTATGAATGGACGTGAAAATGAAACTCTTAATGACAAAGAAACTCTCTCACTTGTAATTAACAAAGCCTTAAAAGGTAGCAACTTGTGGGCAAGAAAATGAAATGACTTTCAAATTAAAAAAGATGACGTGATCACTATGCTTTACAAAATCAATATTAAATTAGCAAATGGAAATGAAGATAAACAAACATGGAGAGCACAAGAGAAGAGGGAGCATCTTTCACTAGTAAAGTCGGTCAATGCCTTAGAAAAAAAAAAATTTTGTGGGCATTTGGGATAAAATACAATCATTTTCATGATAGCTATATACCTTTAACTATTAAAAACATTTGATCCTCTTCACATTAAATCGGAAAAACCGAAACATGATAGAACTGTAGAAGTAAACAAATATACATATACTTCATGCATGCGCAAAGAACTGTAGAACTTTTAAGAAAACTATTGTAATGGTAATTTGGACTATTAATGTTTCACATGATGGAGCAAACGGAGTCAGGATGTCGGTCTTCGTACATGACAATAGGATTGTGCCAGAACTGGTGCGGCGGCACCACCACCGCCAGCTCCTGCATCTCCTTATTACCCTGCTGCAGAGGACCAACACTCACCAATTTTGCATGCCCTACTTTCTTTCTCAGTAACTTCGTAAGTGTAATCACGTCTACCCCGTCTCCTGTTAATTCAATCTGTCTCCGATCGTCCCCTTTTAAAGCCGCCGATATCGCACCTATATTTTATTTATGTAAAACATATATAATCAATTTCAGAATCGTATTTTATAAAATATAGCACACGTACGTACTTTCGCTTCTGACATTTTTTAGGTTGTGATATATAAAAAAAACAATTTATTATCTAGTATTTTTTACATACTACTTAGCCCACACGTGTCATAAACAAGAGATGGCCCCCCATTGTAAGTCAAGCTCATACTATTATAATATTAATAGTCATTAATTAATTTAATTCTATAGACAGCAATTGATAATTGTTAATCGATTTCCTTTAATAATATCAGCTTAATCTTCTCAAAATAAATTTAATGATGGTGAATAATCTTTTAAATTAATCATGGAGTGATTAGATGGATCCATTCAAAGTTATGGTGAATAATCTTTTAAACTGAAGTAAACTTAGAGCCCAACCAGAGTAACCCATGATTCACCCACAGCAGTCATGTCTATATCATCCTAATTATATTATATTATTTATTGATTTCGATTTATAAACTTCCACAATTTGTTCAGTCAATGTTTACTTGTTTATTTAGAGAAGAGAACCAATTGCAATGTCTATATCATCCTACGCAGTGTACTCAACTTCACCAAATTTTATTATTTATAATTTAATTACCAATTAGCATTGTAGATGACCATCTTAATTATTTCTTGTTCAGAACCCAGAAGAACTTTTCCAAACAGGATTTCCAATTTTCATTCTTCTGTTTTGTTAATGGTAATCTTAGCTTGTATACAACTTTATCTCCATGCCCCATGTTTTCTTTTTCTGGGGTTTCTTTTATTAATAATTATAATAATAATACATAATATAATACATAATGAATCTGTCAGAATTATTGTGGTCTTATCTATCAAGATTGATGATCAAAAACTCCTTATATGAATGTTTAATCTCCTCAGCCAAATTGAGTGAACAGTCATGTGAAATATATCAAATCTCTTGGGAGATTCATTTAACACAAAATGTCTCTGAACTTGTTTAACTCTCCTTTGCATTCTCAAATACTGCCTTTGTGATATGCCCATAAGTATTTTCTTGATATTTGGTATATCCTTCACTTCTATTTGCACTGAAAATGATTTCCAATTCAGAACATCACTGAATGGAGCCACATAGCTATCTGAAATCAGCACTGGCACACATTCTGCATAGATTGCTTCCACGACTCTTGGGCTTGCTACTTCGTACCCACTTGGGCACAAGCAAAATTTGCTCTTTCTTAACATCGTGTTGTATGATACATTTTTAGGAAGTTGTTCATAGACTTGTACATCTTGGTCTTTGTTCTTCCATTGCTCTAGGAGTAGGTATCTAATGTGGCCGTGAAGCCGGCCGGCAAAGAACGCGAGGACCGAGCGACGTGATGGGGAGAGACCGCCAATAAGTCCGGTGATTTCACCGGTTAGGAGATTGATTTCTGGTAACGAGGCATCTTTGCTGGGATTAAATCCTTCAGAAGTGTTGGCATTGCATAAAACTCTAATAGACTTGTGGAATAAATGTGGTACAAATGATGATGTTCTCGGACCCTGTAAATAAACATATACACACATAAGCCAGTCAGTTCGAAAGAAAATAATCTCCCTTTACACTTTGAGGATACTGTACTATATACCAATGACAAATAAGTCCCCAATAAGTATAACACAGCATAAAACTATATAAACTATGTTCATATTTGTGCAAATGGAAGAAATTTAAGTACCAAATGTGCCAACTTTAGCCCTTATTTTTGGATTGGTTGGGCCCAAAGCACAAACATTGGCATTGGGTCACAGACCTATGTGATGAAGTGGGTTGAATGTCAAAAGTCAAAAAAGTCTTTATAGCAACGCCACCACTTTTCATTTCACATATGAAATCTATATATATATGACTAAGTGCACCTAGATATTTATTCAATAAAGCTATCAATATGTAAATATAATAGTATATTTCAAATAATGCAATCAAATAAACGTCTACAATAAGTTGCAAAGCAAAAGAGAAATTAAGGTGTAATTATTGTGCAGATATTGCTTACCCAATCATG
>JAXCLQ010072162.1:0-10628 GCA_035584115.1 Cedrela odorata
TTAATTTTAAGTTTTATTATATCATAGAATAATGGATGGTGATATTATATTTTAAAATAAGGGATGATGACAGTAAAGTTTAAGCATCGAGATCATGTAGACTTTAAGCTTAAATATTACAATTAAATTATAAGTCAATAAGATCTATGATTTAAGATTATACGATTTTATGGGAATAGGTTATTGGAGTTGCTCTGTGGAAGTATGATTTAATAAGAATGATAAATGCTATTACCATCAATGAATGCGTATTAGAAGAATAGACACATTAATTATGTAATAATTTGACTAAGTTACCATATGTTTTGAATGGTAGTAGTAACTTGTAACGAGTTTAATTAAGTGTGTCAGTTCAATTACTTACTTTGTAAAGGTTTCATAAGATGATCATATTAGGTAAATGCAAGGGGTATTAGTTGAGTATACATGATGAATAAGGTACTTGTCAAATTTCGAGGACGAAATTTTATAAGGAGGGGAGAATTGTAACGTCGGCAATTTTAAAAATTTGTAACTGTAACCTCCACAATATTTATGAAATTTAATCAAATATTTAATATTATTTGTTTAATTAAAAATTATATGTAATTCAGACTTTTTGGGTAAATGATTAAATTTTTGGCTTAAAACAGTGTTTGGATTAATTTTGGAGTTAATTGTAAAGATTCTAAAACATTAAAAGTTTTTTTAAAATTTTTTAAAATGACTAAAATGAAAGTTTTACAAAATTTTAAGCTATTTTTATAATATTACAAAAGAATAGGGGGCCTAATTGATATTTTACATTACCAAATATAACACAATTTGCCTTCTTCCTTCTCCATTCCAGTAGCCTCTGTTTTCTTTCACATAAAACTCCGTCCCCTTTTCTTTCTTAAATTCCGGCTTAATTTCTCTGAATTCGAGTGTTTTCCTTAATTTTGATGGTGCTACATTGTTTTTAAATATTGGTACAGTAATTTCGATTTGAACAGTAACTGTTTATACAGTAACTTTAATTTGTACAGTAACTGTTTGTACAATAAATTTGTTTTAAGCGGAACATATGATCACGTTCTGAATTCGAGTCACTATGGGTGCAGGTGACACTAACTAACTGAGCCATTCTGAAAATATTTGAAATATGAATGAATTTCTGTGTTAATTGATAGTTTAAAAATTCATTAATCCGGTTTTGCAAATATGATTGCTTTGACAAGAAAAGAAATATGAAAGGTTTGAAAATATATTGATCTGTTTGAGTATTTATATTTTGTATCATATCGACATATGAAAAACTTGCATAGTTTACTTACTGAGATGTTATCTCACTCTTTATTGTAAAAATTTTATTTTTCAAAGAGTAATATGTAGAAGTGACAAAAGACGCGTGCAAGGTTAGTTAAGTATAGATGAAAACATTGGTTATATGTGTAATTAATAAAATAATTATAAGTTTGAGAACTAGTTATATAGATAATTCTTTGTATGTGTAAGGAATTTAGAAATTGTAGACATTTAAGAATTATGTAATAGTAACAGTCTTTGTATGAAATGATGTATCGTTAGGTAATAATGATTAATTGAATAAGTATGAGAATGGGGTGTTACAATGCATGTATTTGATTAAGAATGCAAATTAACCGACATTAACCATGACTCATCTTCTTGCATTAAATTCATTGCGATGATTTGTTAAATGCAAGTCGGTTGATTGTAGGAGTCAGTGGAAAGATTTGATAAACAAGAAAGCTTAAGTGTTAAGCTAATAGAAATATGTTACATATACGTAATGTTATTTTGATATATAGCACACTTCTTCTCGGTTTTGAAAAACCAAAAACTTTCTTCTCCTTCAAAGCGTAAGCTGGTTGAGGAAGCAAACTTAGGAGAGCTTGGTTGTGAACTAAAGTAAAGACAGAAGAGGGAAGCAAGCTTGGACTGTGAATCGAAGCTTGAACATGAGAGAGAAAAGGGGAAACCGTAGAGAGAGAAAGCTTGGTGAGCTTGTTAAAGCTCAAACCAGAGCTTGCCAATCCCAAACAAGCAAGAACTGGCTTCATCACACCGACGTGTGGACCACCTGATGGAGCAAATTTGTTGCTGTCCCAAATTGCAAGGCTAAAGGTGAGTTATCTCTATTTTGATTTTTGAATATGTGAACAGAATATGTTTTTGAAAGCCGAAACATACATGTGTGCATGTCCAGATTGGCTAGGAGCTTATTCCGTAGGTTTATGAAGATAGTCATGGCTCCCCTGAGGTGTTGTGCGCCCGTAAGTTTCTTTTGTGCATCGCGCTTCCACTGCTTAGGGAAATAGAGCATGTGAGCTCATTGTTCCGTTCAAGGCCACCATTAAAATATATGTATTTTTATATTATGGCCCAAAGATGATACTAAGTAAAGCCCAAACCATTACTAAGTGAAGGCCAAGCATCCCAATTTTTATTTATATAAATTAAAGGCTAAATTTATTAAATTTAACAATATAAGCCCAAACCCATTTTCCTATGTTTAAGTCTCTGTTTATCTAGTGTTTTCTACATTTGTTTAGCAAAAATTGGGACAATAAAAGAGAGTAAAACGTGGACTAAATAAAAATTAAAACAAAAGTAAACAAAAGACAAAACAATTAATAATAATAATAATAATAAAGTCAATTTTTATACTTTTAAGTATCCAAAAATTTAGACTTTTCCACATAATTTTAGACCAATAAAAAGCCAAGAAGAGAAAAGTGGGAGAACAAAAAAAAAACATAAGGCCAAGGAAAGAATAAGAGCAACAACTATGAGCAAGAGAAGGAAAATTTGGCCGAGAGAGAGAGAGAGAGACAAAGAAGAAGGAAAAGAAAGAGAAAAGGAAATAAAAGAGAAGGCAAGTGTGGTAGCTGAGTTAGGTGAAGAAAGAGAGAAAAATAGAAGAGAACAAATGGGTAAATGTTTGTGTTAGTGTTTTGAAAGTTTGATTATTGTTGTTGTATTTATTTTATGTTGTAATTTATGAATAAATTGAATGTTTGGTTGTAGTTGTAAGGAGGTATGTATGTTAGGAATGGTTATATATATGTGTGTGTGTATATTTTGATGTTAAATGAAGTAGGATGGATGGGTGGTGAGTTGTGTTGAAGTTATTATTGTTTAATGATTAATTGATGCTAACTTTATGTTAAGACATAAATTGATGGTTATTATTATGTAAAAATGTGATGAAATGATCTATATATATGTGTGTGAGGGAGGTTTGATGGTTTATGATGTGTGGAAAGGGTGGATGAGAAGTGGAAATGTGGCTTTATAAAATATGTATCTATTTAGTGAAGTTATGGTGATGTTTAGGTGCGGGAAAAAGGTAAATTTAAGTATGTTTATGTGTAAATTTTTTTGGCTAAATGGTGTTTAAACACAAGGTAATAAGTTGTCATGGAAATGGTGGTAGGAGTGTGTTTATAAAAACTGTCGACAAATTTTGTACATGCGCAGTGTGGCAAAAACGCTCGCGAAACTAGGCAAAATGTAAGCGGTTGTTGTACGCCCCTATATATTGGTATTTAGAGGACAGAAAAATGAGTAAGATGAGTGCCTTAGGTCAAGCAATTGGGGATGATATAGGGTTAAAATATAGGATATAAAATTCCAAATTATGCATTGCAGAAAACCCGAGTAGGGCTTGGAAAACTAAAATCTGGGCAAGTTTCTGATGTCAAATTGAGGACCCATAAAATTTTATGAAAACTAGACATCTAAGAGTATAACATATCTGAAAATCAGCTTATTTCGCAGAGATATGAGATCACAGTAAATTTTTTAAAATGGACGTCTTGCCAATACCTATACCCTGTTTTAATGAATCTTATGTTGAAAACTTGGCATAACTTAGGTAATAGGAGTCGAAATTCAAATCTGCAAATTAGGTGTAAACTAGACTCGTAATAAAGTGTGTCGCTAAAAATTTAGGTCAGAATACATTACCAATTTCGAGCGGCTCGCATTTGTCACAAGCATAGAGTGTGCCGGTTCATAAAATAAACCCATAGACTAAATTTAAATTCTATTAAATAGGTATTTCAAGTACATTATTAATAGTTAGGTGATAAGTTATGCATATTACATTTGTTTTATTTAATTAGATATATTGTATAGAGCCTAACAAACAACCATTTAATTGTAGATTTATAAACCAAGCGATCGACGCCAACATTTTGAAACAAACGACTTAGCGCTTAACGGATGAATAGATGAATACATTTTTCAAAGGTTTTAAAATAAATGATTTAAAATGTTAATTTTTTTTTCTGAAAATTATAAACTTTAAGAAAATGATTTAAATGCTTAATTTTGTTCGAATTTATGGAATTTGGATATATTTCAAATATGAAATCAATATGTTATGAGTAACAGTATATTTTATAATATGTTTTTATTATCCATGATATATTATGTGGATGGGTTGATATGTGATAAATTGAATTATTTGTTATGTGATTTTTTTATGATGAATGTTATATACTGATTTTATACTTGAGATTTTCGGTGCAAGTACCCAATTTGGGTGTGTCTATGCGCAGATTATATTTTTCCACCCTTACTCGAAAAATGGGTAAGGAAGAGGTTACATATTCCGCGGTTACATATTCTGCCCTTACCCGAGTATGAGGTAAAGGATAGGTTACATATTCTACTTTTACTCGAGGAAGGGGGTAAAGGAGAGTTTACTTATTTTGCCTTTACCAAAGTATGAGGTAAGGGAGAGGTTACCTTTTCTGCCTTTATCGTCTGTTAAGAGGCAAAGGAGAGGTTAACATTTCCGCCATTGTCATCTGTTAAGAGGTAAAGGAGAGGTTACTGCTGGATAAGTCAATGTCTGGCACATTATTTACTTATCTAGGCCAACGCTAATGAGAGGGCTAATAAAATAGTTTTATATACTGATATAGAAAAACTCGTAAGCGGGTCTTGAGGTGTTAGCTGGATGTACACCGGTGAATATCTCAAGGGATAGTTTTTAGCAAGCCTAAATAATTTTATTTGAACATCCACAAATATTGTTATGAAATTAATTTTAGCATGTTCTTATATCTGATTAAATGATTTTAAATTTAAAATAAAATTTTTTATTTCCTGTGTTAAAATGTTGGCACTCTTACTCATATATTGTGTTATGATTTTTAGAATTACTACTATCTATCTATTTACTGAGTTATACTCACTCTTTTATTTTCTTAAAATATTTTCAGATTAGACAAATTACGAGGAGGTTGTGAGTTCACTCCTCAGACTATTTTCTTAAAATATGTCTCGTGATATATGTAAAACTAAGGATTAAGTTAGGTGCGAGGATTGTTAGTGGGAGTGGTTACTGAAGGATTCGATTAAAGCGCCACACGCGGGATAGCTTCCCGGGCACACTCTAGCCGAACTGAATAAGGGGAGTCACTGTCATCACACGACAAGTGCGGAAAAGGCTCACTCAAGGACCAAAGACATGGATATATGTACATTTTAAAATTTCAAACGATTTAAACAAAACGATCAACACATACCTTATATGTCGATCTTTCGGAAAAAGCTACTCATTAGCTTATGAGCGTGTCACACATATCAGGTTAATGGCAACATGTTCCAGTTACTCGGATTCGTGTATGGAAATTTGAGAACAAGATTTTCTATCCTAGAAAATCTTCAAGTTCTTGTGGAAGAGAGGGAAGAAAGTAAAACACCTTTCACTACTTTCCTCATCTTCCTCTTTCTCTCTCTATTCTCTTCTTTCTCTTTGTCGGGTTTGTTCAAAACAAAACCCTTACACCCACTCAACAATGGCGCTCGGGCAAAAAGGGAGAAGAAGATGAACAGTAGCTTGGTTTCTCTCAATTCCAAATTGTGAAAACGTAACTCATATACAAGTCTTCCACTCATCCAAACCTTTATTCTCAAATAAAGCATGGTTGATGACACGTGGTAGCTTCTCTATGGTGGATTCCAAAATCCATTCAATTTGCTTTAATCACATTAATATATATATATATATATGTGTGTGTGTGTGTGTGTGTGTGTATATCTATATATATTAAAGATATTTTACTATAGAGAGAGAGTATATTTTATTTTATTTATACAATATAAATAAAATATAATGATTACATTTTAATATTATATCATATATAATTACATGTAATCATTACTCATAATGTTTTACATTTAAACATTAATTCTAAAAGATACTTGGCAATATCAAATGGTGCCACTTGTCAAACAAGGATTAATTGATCAAATAACAATTATTTAATCATTAATAAATAAACACTTTATTTATTAATATCCTTATAACAAATATCCTTTCTTAGTTTCCATATTTTCGTAAATCATATTTACATAATCCGAATTATTACCGAAATATTTTCTATGCACACGTGTGTTAGCACGTATTGGCCAAGAAATTAATTCTTTATAATAAAGAATTAAATTGCCATCCGATTAAATATCGTAACAATATCATTAACTAACTTAATGATATTATATATGGCAATAACCATCATTATCAAGTAACTGATGTGTGTATGACTACCTGGATACATTGTGAACTGGACATGAGCAAATACAAATCCTTTCGCATCGCTTCGATACAACTCCTTGCATCCGAAGTTCCCAATGATCTGTGCAACCTCTAGCAAGATGCTACAACCCCCGGACACTAATGAATCCATATAGTCGTACGTGTATGTAGTAAAGTCCCTCTGCTGTTGACTCTCAATTGAGTGCGGGTCATGGATAGTCAAACCTCTAACTCAATCATAGGAATAGGGTCTCAAATCATATACGGGAATCATATATCAGAAAACATCTTTCCAGAAACACGTACTCTAGCCAGAGATTTCATTTTTCATGTATGACATCCCTACCTAGGATCTCAAGTTCTAAATATTTGAGCCAATAGATTCCATCTTGGTCATCAACTGTCCTCATATACCAAGAACGCATTGCTAGCAAGCTTCTTTCACCAGGCATGGCTAGCTCGGTGCGATATACTCAAGTGAACGATGTGTCTCAATGCAGATGGCAGCCGTGATATCTCTGGTCAAAGGACTAGTGGTACACTAGTATGGCTGTGTGACGTATTATTGACTGTAGATAATCACCCATATGATTTTTCATGTTTAGTCACGTTCAGTAACACATTCTCTAACGCATCACCCATGTTTATGCTCTTGAGACATGAGACTCGTCTTCTAACTATTAGCATCCAATACTAATCCTTGGCAACATCAAACATGCCAGTCATACAATGTCATAGTCCCTCTTGACATCATCTCAACTGTGAATTGATTCGGATGTATTCAAATCAAAACTTTATACTCATATCTACCATTCCTTGCAGATAAAGTCATGACATCATAATACATTACGGAATCTCATTCTGCATTATTTATTAAAGCAACTGGAAATGAAAAATTATATAAATGTCATTTTATTAATTGTAAACAACTTTACATTCAATTACAGAAATATTTATATCAAGGAATGATATCCCTAAACCACATGACACGATTAGTTTTAGGGCATATCTCCAACAATTACCATCCCCTTATTGTAAGTAAATTTATACATATATAAATATGTAAATATATATATGTTATATATATATATGTCTACTTGTGTGCTAAACAAGCTATTTTCTGATTAAAGTGAAATTTGAAATGAAACTATTTACATGATATTGGAATGATTTGTTTATTTGGTCCGCTATTAAAAGTTATTTAATATACATGCTAAATGGTTGGGGAGACCAGATTTGATTTATATGATATATATACTTTGTATGAAAATGATTTGATTATGCATGTGTATTGGTGATGTGGCCAGTTGGCCAGTTATTGATTCATAGCCAATGGGTCTGATAAATGGCCAGTAAGCTTGATGTATGGCTAGTAGGCTTATTTATTGACTGTAGCTTCATGGAGGTGGCCTATAGACAGACCTATGGGAGATCACATAAGAGGGTAGAGCCTCAGTAGGGCTGGTAAAAGTGGGAAAAGCTATGGCAAGCCCACTGTGTGCCGTGCATGTATGTACGAATATAGATACCCCATGAAAAGTTCTGACGGCTTGATATAGATATTTTGGATTTGAAAAATTATGATGATAGTCATTTGTGTACTCGAGGCCAACATCAGTAAAATGAGCTTGTTTTTATAAATGTATGTTTTACAAGAAAATGAGTGATTTTATAAAGCATGAGAAAATTGTTTTATATTTAATAAAACTCTATTGCATATGGTTTTATGCATGAAAGACTCATTAATATTTTCGAATTTATCTCAGCCAAAGTAGCCTATCGAGAAAGTATGGCCAACCCGGTTGATTATTTTAAACCATTTGCAGAGACCTATAAACTATTTTCTGTTATTTGATTAAATAAAATATGTAAATATTCTTTTGAGTATATTGTGAAGTAAATTCCAATATCTGGATTTAGAAATGCGTGTGCATGTATGTATATATGTTTATGTGTATTTTCTCACTGAGTATATTCACTCATCATTTTAGCTTTCAGATTAGGCGTCTTAGTACTTTCCGAGTTAAGGGTAGCAATTGAAAGCTTACGACGCTCTAGTTAGGTTTCTCTGACTCACTTATGTAATTGGTTCCACTGGATAAATTTGTTGAATATTTTGTAAAATATTTGTAAATTAAATGTTTATGTAAATTTTTATATTTGTTCAACCCGATTATGAATGATATGATCACGAATGATTAATGTTTGATAATGATCCAATGGATGAGAGTAAATGATTTGTAATTGTGATACAAGTTTTATGATAAAAGAAAGCCTTATAGGCTCTTATGTTGCAGTCTGAGTATATAGGGTGCATCATGAGAGTTTGTAACAGTTATCACGACTAGACCTTAGGTTCAGGACATGATAGTAATATTTGAGAAAGGAGGCTAGCCTGAATTTGTGTTACAAAAGAAAATCTACTGGTCTGAATTTTATGTTATATAAAATTTTTCCTTTGTATAAATGACATGGTTAAATAATTATAATATCCTAAGCTATTTTACATAACCATTATGTTTTGCTAGTTCACTCACTAAGTATTATATACTTATCCCTTTCACCCTTAAGTTTCAGGTTGTGAAGTGCGTGAAAATTTAGACATGGTATGACCTTTAGAAAGCCATAGCTTTTCGAGTAAGATCCTCTTGGCTCACTTCGTTCTCTAATTAGGTCCACTAGTAACTTATCAAAATTTATATTTTGAAATTTTATATTGTACTTTGAGAATTGATTTTGTTTTATGAAGAATATTATTGTAAGATATTTGGGATTTGAAATTCTGAAGATAAACTTGATGAATATTATTGTAAGAAATTGAGGATTTGAAATTTATTTTGTTTTTATTAATGATGTGATTTGAACAAATAGAATGTGGGGTTGATGAAAGAGTTATGCCTTACAAGCCAATCATGACAATTTGTGATTGGCTTGTAGGGCATAACTCTTATAATTTCCCACTTACACTCAAAACCAATCACCTTTATGCCTAAGACCTATTTTCTCAAAATGTCTTTCGTGCATCTTCTATGATAAAACTTTGGTGAGCGGTTCTTCTATATTTTCATTAATAGATACTCTGGCAATTTGGAGGTCATCTTTAGCAATAATTTCTTGCGAATATTTTATGGCAATTTACTACATTATTAATTTGCATGTTTATTTGTATTGTCACACCTGTTTCTTATTAACTGCAAATACATATTTACATTCCTTATTTACAATGCTATTCTTTTTATTACACAAAACTTAAACATTTCTAGTCAACAAATTTTTTTTTCTTATACATACAAGTATACATGTAATACAACTCTTTAACATACAACTCACTTATTAACTACCTATCCAAACACACACACATATATATATATATACACACTTAGTAAACCTTGCTAGCGTCCTCTGTCATCTCTAGGTACTATTATCTGAAAAATAAATTTTTCAATAAAAGGGTGAAATAAAAATCTCAGTAAGTAAATTATGCAAGTGTTAAATGTCGATGCAGTGCAAAATTATGAAAACTTAAACAATCAATATATTTTCAAACTTTTCAATTCTATAAAGTTCATTCAAATACAACCATATTTAGAACAGCTTAATCAATTAGTGTCACCTGCACCCACGGTGAACCGGTTATAAAACGTGATCATGTGTTCCGCATTAAGCAGTCATTCACATTTACATATAACAGAAACACGCACGACGCGCTAAACAGAATTCTTATTAGCCTGCAAATCTCGGTTTAACATGAGGTCTGACTAGATCAAAATAACATAACTAACGACTAAGCCATAAAATACATTCTTTTTCAAACATTTTACACATCGACAACATTTCATATTTATTCTCTAAATGCGATATCGGCATAAACATTCAAATTCATAAATATTTCATTAATCATTTCATTGGCATACCAACATGTACAAAACACATTTTCATCAAACATCGAATATCGCATAATTTTTAAAACATTAAATTGTATGCACGATTTACTTACATTTGTTTCCGCTCTTCCTAACTATGTTCTTATGTTAATGTTCCATACCTAAAAACAAATTAATACCACCTATTTTAGTTACACATTCATACTCGTCGT
>JAXCLQ010072164.1:0-10621 GCA_035584115.1 Cedrela odorata
TATTCAATAATACTAACCTTTTGAACGGTAAAGATTCTCTTCAATTTCACTTTCTCTATCTCTTAATTTGTGAAGAAGATTGCTAGGTTAGAATAAAATAGTGAATTTATACGTAGGTTTTGTTGACCTAATAAAAAAAATCAACAAGGTCCCTTATATATGTCATTCTTAATATTATTGCCCTTATATATAAGTTATTTAAAAAAACACTTATTATTTTTAAAATTACATATTTACCCCCTATAAGTATAATATACCATTTGTGGGTATTATACCAATAATGTATACACATTATGATGTGATTTTTATATGTTTCTGTGCATATACTCTTTTGTTATGAGTATCTTGGTATATGATTGGTATGAGTTCATAAATGGGCATGGAGCCCTTAGTAAATGTGTATGAGTTTAAGAATACGATTTATGTTCATCTACATTACAGATTTTGTCTAAGGCTTATAGGGGTAGGATATCCCTATCTTTATGTCATTATGACACCGATTTATCGGTGTGTCACATCCAAAATAGCCCTATAAGTCGTCATGACTTTTCATAGGATATCTATAATGGCACATACGTCCATTTTGCACACAGTGGGCTTGCTATGACCTTTCTCCCTTATATCAGCCCCACTGCAACTCCACTCACCTATGCGGCCTCTCAATAAATTCATTCATAGACTACCTCCTTATATATACAATAAATAAGCAGACCCACTAGCCATATTAATAACTGACCTATAAACCACGTCACCAATATACATGCATAATCAAATCATTTGTTAATTTACATATTTATGTATATATAAATTTATTCATAACAAGAGGAGAGTAAACACTCCCATTAAAGGTCCACGCACATACTTGGTCATTCCCTTGGGTTTTCGAAGTCTAATTGCGCGCGCGCGCACACACACACACACACACACACACACATATATATATATATAAATCATGAACTCCACGATTTAAATAATTATACTATAATGTATTAAATATAATACTCGTGGAAAACGTTACTAAAATTCCTTAATTTGATGCATTTTACCAAGCTTAACTAACTAAGACCATTTACTCGATTTCCAATAACAAAATCCTATAGCTAACTTATTTTAAATTTTCATCTACGTCTATCCCAAATTTACACATTTTCATCTAAGCAACAAAATACAGTTTAAATCAAAGTTACTGTAGCAAATAGTTAAACTTTAGATCGAAGTTATTATAGCAAATAATTACTATTTAAATTGAAATATGGTAGCAAACAGTTACTATTTAGATCAAAATTACTGTAGCAAATAGATACTCTTCATATCGAAGTTATGTAGTAATTCAAATTCAATGTAGTACATTCAAATTTACTGGAGCACCGAGAGAAAAATATTCAAATTTCTTTTAATCAACACTTCAATTAATACAAAATCAACCCAATATTACATTTCCTACTCCAAATCAACACAATCTAACATTTTTTACGCAAAATTAAATGTAAATTTCTCGGATAAATAGTAACTCAAAATTTAATTTATGCTCAAAATTTAAAAATCATGTTTCTAATAGATTAATAAGCTTATCGGTAACTGGTAGTAGATCGTAGAAACCTTTAATTGCTGATTAAATGAGAAAATTCACAAATTTTTTTCGAAACCAAATTTTCCTTGTTAGTTTCTTATCGATTTTAGACCAAAATGGTATAAATTGAAGGAGTGATGGATAATCAATTGGCAACTAAAATTTGAGAGAAAACCAATCGAATTTGAAGCAATTTGGCTAAAAATCGAGAGAGAGGGATAGAACGGGTTCTATTTTTAAAAGAGAGACGAAGAACAATGTAAATGGGAAGGAATGACAAATTTGATTTATTTTGATAAGCAAAATTTTTTTGAGGTCTTTTTTTTAAAAAAAATTTCTAAAAATAGCTAAATTTTTTTTAAAATATTCTTTTTAGTCGTTAAAAAACCAAAAAAAAAATTTGATTCTTGCCGTTTAGTCCATGATCCTCTATTCCAATTTGTTCTTTTAAAAAATTCTAAAATAACCTGATATATTTCAAAACCTTTGCAATTAAGTCTAAAAATAATTATTTTAAATTTTCTTTTACTTGGTTCCTTTATCTAACTTAACAACACTTTCATTTCTCATAAGTATAACCCGTGAATTTAAATTCCAAAAAAAGAACCAAAATTACCTATTGATTTGAAGGATGAGGTTCACATTATAGCAGTAACACTTATTAAGCCCAACCAGAAATGCAATTATTGTTCATTTATAAATTCTTCGAGGTATCATAGCAAGAAGAATTTTAATTTTCACCATTTGAACAAAAAGATTTATAACCCAAAACTCAAAATGAAACCATACTAAATCGTATTGTTTGATTTGGGTTTAGAATTTTTTTTTCTTAAAAAGAAAAGTTGAATTGGGTTAAGATTTTTTTTTAATCCATTTTAAGTTTGGATTGATTTTTTTCAATCTGCACAACTCACACTAAACCGTAAAAATATATATAATATTACAAAAATATCACTTTTTTTAATTATTATTATTATTATTATTTTATCCCTTAGTTAGATGTATGAAGCTTGAAAGTAAAAAATAAAAAATGAAAAAAAATTTATAGTAAACTAGTATTAGATATATTTAGATTTTTTTTTATAAAGTTCTTACAAATTCAAATTTTGATGATAAAATATTGATTTTTTTAATGATCATTTAAAATATATTTTTTAAAACTTTTGAAAATACAAAATTAGTTAATTAAATTTTAATATTTTAATTTTGTTAATATATGACATATAATTAATTTACTTAATTTTTTTTTGTGACATAATAAGATTTTCTTAAATTAATTTTAAAATAAAATTTTCTGTAGAAGCAACTCTTACCCGAATAGTTAATAATGTTCCAAAGAAAGAAAAAAGAAAATAATTATAGTTAAATACATATTTTTAATAATTTTATTACAAATGTAATAAGAAAATGTTATAATAACGATCATTGAGAGATTTATTTAAAAAATAATAAGAATTAAAGTAATCTAATATTAAAATTTAATTATACCCAACTTTCAAATAAACGTATTATGAAATAAAAATATATAAACTATGTATGTACTATTTTCCAGCACAAGAATTGAATGTAGTGGTCATTATTTGAATTCAACGCACACCAAGGGATAAACATTAACACAGTTCTACATGATTTACTTGGACATTCTTCTACTTACACTTGGAAGAGCGAGAGGAATTCATGAATTAGCTGGCTGGGAACGTGATTGATCATAATTGGTCAACTAAAAACGATAATAAATAAATAAATAAAAATTCAGAAAAGGACTACAATAAACCCAAATAAAAAAGGTGCAGCATTTAACTCATGGGTATTTTGTGATAAGGAATATGAGTTTGTTGAGAATCAAATCCTTGTTCTATGTTTTTTTGAATAAATATAAGGTAGTTTTATGAAAGGATACAAGCCGTGAGAAGTAAGTTCTCAAAGCCATCTTTTACATTTCTCATGGATCTCGTATTCCTCTCCTTAATCCTTCTCGCCTTTGTTCTCTTTCTCTTTATGCTGACGAGACCCAAATACAGAAATCTAAATTTACCACCAGGGCCACCGAGATTACCTATCATTGGAAACTTGCACCAGATGGCAGCTGGTGATCCGCTGCCTCATCGTGCATTGAGAGACTTGGCCAACAAGTACGGGCCACTGATGCATCTACAACTCGGCGAAGTTACCACCATTGTTGTATCTTCGCCGGAATATGCTAGAGAAGTTACGACAACACATGATCTTATCTTTGCATCGAGGCCTCATGTTCCAACAGCAAGAATAATGTCTTATAATTATACTGACATAGCGTTTGCACCGTATGGTCCTTATTGGAGACAACTTCGAAAAATTTGCGTAATGGAGCTTCTTAGCCCGAAACGAGTGCAGTCTTTTCGATCAATAAGAGAGGAGGAGGTGACTAATCTTGTCAATTGGATTGCTTCAAAAGCAGGAACAGAGGTTAACCTTACTGAAAAGATTTTTTTGTTAATGTGTACAATTACTTCAAGGGCTGCCTTTGGTAACAAAACCAAAGACAGAGAATTATTCCAAGCGGTTGTTGGGGAAGCTACAAAAATGTTTTCAGGTTCTAGTATTGCAGATATGTTTCCTTCTATCACATTTCTTCAATCCATCACCGGACTCAAGGCTAAAATAGAGGGGATGCATAAAAAAACTGACAGAATACTTACAAACATTATTGATGAACACAAAAAGCGCAGAGCAAGCGGTAAAAGTGAAAAAGTTGAAGATCTGGTAGATGTTCTCTTGAATCTTCAGGAGAGTGGTAATCTTGAATCTCCCATGACTGGCGAAAACGTCAAAGCGGTTGTCATGGTAAGTATTCTTGTTCCCTTCTATTACTACTATTTTAATAGATCCTTTGAGTAATTCGATGCAATAGTAATCTATTTGATATCTGCATGTTGTCCATGTTTAAATCATCATTGCCAATTATTTATTTATTTATTTTTGAAAAAGATTACTTTTGCATATTTTTGCTTTATAATAGGTGAAAGTATGATTTGGTTTCACTAGAAATTGTATAATATTATTGCTTGGAATTCCATCTTTGCATATAAGGATTTAACTTGGAGAGATAAATCCCTATTCAGGACGTTTTTAGTGCTGGCACTGAGACATCTGCCACAACTATAGACTGGACAATGTCAGAATTGATGAGAAATCCAAAAGTGATGAAAAAGGCTCAAGCTGAGGTAAGGGAAGTCTTTAATAGAAGAGGGAAGGTGGATGAAGCTGGCCTTGAAGAAATTCCATACTTGAAGTTAATTGTAAAAGAGACTCTGAGATTACGTCCTTCGGCTCCTATGTTATTTCCAAGAGAATGTGCAGAGACCACTAATATTAATGGATATGACATACCCGCAAAAGCAAGTGTACTTGTTAATGTATGGGCGATGACAAGAGATCCCAAATATTGGCCTGAACCTGATAGCTATATTCCAGAGAGGTTCCTTGATTCTACTATAGACTTTAAGGGAACCAATTTTGAATATATCCCATTTGGTTCAGGCAGAAGGATGTGTCCTGGAATGACATATGCAAATGCTAATATAGAACTTCCTCTTGCAATGTTATTGTACCATTTTGACTGGAAACTACCAAATGAAATGAAGCCTGAAGAGTTGGACATGACCGAAGGTTTTGGTGTGACAGTCAGAAGAAAGCAAGATTTGTGCCTGATTCCTATTCCTTATCAACCTTCACCTGTTAAGGTTGAGTAAGCTAGCTCAGTTATACTTTCTACTCGAGAATGCAATGTCTTTTGAATAATTAACATTGTGCTCCCATCATTACTATATATTGGGATTGAAATTTGTGTTTCTGAATAATTGCCCATCCGTCGTGCTGCATGGGATTGAATTTCTGCATCATAGTTGGTGGAAAAGTTAAACGCGTGTAGTCTGTTTCATTCTCTTTGTTAACAATATTAGATTTTGTTAAATTTAGTAATAACTAATATTAGATTAATTTTTTTTTATTCAAATAATGTCACACTCATCGAATTGTTTATTTTATTTTATATAATTTAAAATTGAATTCAATGTTAAATTATAAAATTATTTCCTTCATTTGTTTAATTTTACATCATTGGTATTAAAAGAAAAAAGAAATTTAAAATATTTAAAAAGTATAGCATTACTTCATGTCCATATGTGTAATTTGGTCAAAGATATTTTCATATTAAAATAAAGATTTTGATTTTTGGAAGGTGTGATGAGCCGACAATTGTTGGCCAACACTTGTTGAAAAAACAAAAATAAATGCGTGTGTTTTTAAAGATATTATCAATTCAAGACCGCAAAATCGGCCAAAGCACTAACATAATCCAAGTTTCATTCAACATGGAGCTTGAATTCTCCTCTATCTCATTAATCCTTCTTGCCTTTCTTCTCTTTGCCTTCATGCTGCTGAAATTATTAGATAAGAGATTCAAAATCAATAACACTACTTCAAATCAACCTCCAGGGCCATGGAAATTACCTCTCTTTGGAAATTTGCACCAGCTTGTTGGCTCTCTACCTCATCATGCATTAAGAGATTTAGCCAAGAGATATGGGCCTCTTATGCATTTAAAACTTGGAGAAGTTTCCACCATCGTTGTATCTTTGTCGGAGTTCGCCAAAGAAGTGATGAAAACCCATGATGTTATCTTTGCATCGAGGCCACAAAATCTAGCAACAAAAATCATGAGTTATGATTTTAGTAATATAATATTTTCACCATATGGTGCTTGTTGGAGACAACTACGAAAAATCTGTGTGACACAGCTGCTAAGCACGAAACGAGTCCAATCTTTTCGATCAGTGAGAGAAGAAGAGGTGTCTAATCTGATTAATTGGATTTCTTCAAATGGAGGATCAGTAATTAACTTGACTGAGAAAGTTTATTCCTTAATGTATGGCATCACTTCAAGGGCAGCCTTTCGCAACAAATCCGGAGATCAAGAAGCATTTGCCTCAGTTATGGAGGAAGCTACAAAAGTGTCGGCAGGTTTTAATATTTCGGATCTGTTTCCTTCCATTGGATTGCTTGAATTAATAACCGGTGTCAGGTCTCGTGTTGAGAGGCTGCATCAAGAATCTGACAGAATAGTTGAAAACATTATCAATGATCACAAGAAGCGCAAGGGAATATTGAAGATTGGCATCAAGAAAGAAGATGAAGATCTGGTTGATGTTCTCTTGAGAATTCTAGAGCATGGTGATCTTGAATTTCCCTTGCGTACAGATAACATCAAAGGAGTAATTTCTGTAAGCAGTTTTAGTCTGTACTTCAAACATCTCCTTCAAGTTCATCAATGCATAAAATAATCTCCTGTCCAACAGGTAAAGAGAAATTAAGGGCAGAGCAGTATTTAAAATGCTCAATTCCTTGTTTGTTTTTCATTATTTTGCCTTAGTTTTTCTGTTTTTCATTATTTATATAGGAGAGTGAAAGCATATAATTTCTGTGAAATGGGATCGTAGTCGAACAGTTTAACTCGTACGTAAATTCTCTTCAGGACATTTTTGCCGCTGGCAGTGAGACATCTGCTACGACAGTAGATTGGGCAATGTCCGAAATGATGAAAAATCCTAGAGTGATGAAAAAGGCACAAACTGAGGTGAGGGAAATCTTTAATAGAAAAGGGAAGGTCGATGAAACGGGCATTGATGAAATGGAATTCTAAAAGCTAGTTGTTAAAGAGACTCTGAGATTACATCCTCCTGCTCCTTTGTTAATTCCCAGAGAATGTAGAGAGAGATGTGAGATTAATGGATTTGATATTCCATTGAAAGCTAGAGTCATTGTCAATGCGTGGGCGATTGGAAGAGATCCCAAGTATTGGACTGATCCTGAGAGCTTTATTCCAGAGAGGTTCCTTGATCATTCTATTGACTACAAAGGGAATAATTTTGAATACATTCCCTTTGGTTCTGGTAGGAGGATATGCCCTGGAATGTCATTTGGTCTGGCCACAGTTGAGCTTCCAGTCGCCATGTTCTTGTACCATTTTGACTGGAAACTCCCAGATGGAATGAATCATGAAGATTTGGACATGACTGAGGCCTTTGGAGTGTCTGTACGAAGAAAAAACAATCTGTGCATGATTCCGAATCCTTATCATCCTTCATCTGCTGCATGAGTAAAATAAACCAAACACTAGCAAATTTCTTTTTTCTTTTTCATGTCTATGTAGTCAATTCAACTTCCTTTCGTTAAAAGAATAGAATAAAACAAACTAAGAAATCTGTCTCTGGAGAAGCTGTCCTCTGCTTTAATTTTCCTATGTTTTATGAAGTCATGACTAGCTGTTACATGTTCCTTGAATGCCCTGTTTCATGTATGCAAATTATTCGAGATAAAATCAACGGTTTAGGAATGCTTTCTAACTAATCCTTAATTTAAAAATGGATACGGGTTAATAAAATATACGCCAATAATTCTATAATCCTTACTATTTTCTACTTTTCTCATGGTGCTCGTATTCCCCTCCTTTCCAATCCTACTAATCTTTCTTCTTTTTGTCTTCAAGGTCCTAAAAATTAGGCGAGAGATACAGAACTAGTGACAGATCCTCAAATCTAGCCCAGGGCCATGGAAATTGCCTGTCACTGGAAATTTGGAACCTGAAAATGGACCACTTATACACTTCAACTGGGAGAAGTTTCCTCTATTGCTGTATCTTTGCAGGAATTAGCCAAAGGAGTGATGCAGATGTATGATATAAACTTTGCATCAAGTAAAAATAAATATTTATCAAATATTTTAGTTGTTGTGCTTTCAAAATTAAGATTGATAAGCTCAAGCACATTAATAATAAACAATATCAAACTTTGATAGTAGTGGGACACAATTTGAACAAAAAGACAAACCAAAGGTCAGAAGATGGAAGCTGACAAATTCCAGCCATATTCACATGAATCATATGAGTGATAAATAATCTTCATGATCTGATACGGTTGGCCTTGGTCTGTTAAGAAACAACTTGTCCCTAGGAAAATGGGTCTTCTTGACTGTAACCAACCGTAACTCTAGGGTATTTATTGGCTGAAATTCTTTATTCTTCTTTAACATAGAAGTTTTATCAAATACTTCATTTCTTCTCCTTACCTCATCCATTAAGACTACAAAATAACTCTTTCTTTCTTTCCATACACAAATTTGCTGTCAACCAGCTTGCCTGATAAACTCCTATCTTAATACTGAGGTGCTGAGTGTTAACTGATCTACTGAAAAGAATAGACGATAATTTGTACGTTGGAGAATATTGAAGACAACTTCGGAAAATTTGTATGTTGGAGCTTTTGAGCACAAATCGAGTCCAATCTTTACAATAAATAAGGGAGGAAGAGGTATCTAATCTCAGCAATTGGACTAGTTCAAAAACAGGATCAGTATCTAAACCTACAGAAAAATTCCCTCGTTAATATATGCTATCACTGCAAGGGCAGCCTTTGTCAACAAATGGAAAGACCAAGAGTGAATATTTCTACCAACAATACCAAAGCAGTAATCTTGGTAAATATTTTTATTTCAATGATATAATAATCTTGTTGATCCTCAGAGTTTCACAAATTAATCTTTTTTTTTCTCCGACGGGTGAACTCAAATTTATTGTACGTCTAGATTTGACATTCTCAACTCAAATCCTGCCTATCCAAAGAGGTGTCCTACATTGAAGAATATTTGCAATTACTAGCTAGAACTTAATTTTATTGTTTAATATCCTATGTTTGGTTTAATGTATCAATCCCTTTTCAGGTTTTTTGTAGCCCTGGCAGTGAGGCGTCTGCTACTACTATAGATTGGGCTTTCTCTGCAACGATGAAAAATCCAAGAGCAATGGACAAGGCACAAGCTGAGGTGAGGAAAGTCTTTAATAGGAGAGGGTCGACGAAACTGGCTTTGATGAAATGAAATTCTTAAAGCTAGTCATAAAAGAAACTCTGAGATTGCATTCTCCTCTTCCTCTGTTATCCAATAGAATGAGGCCAGGGATGTGAGGTTAATGGATTCAACATACCTGTCAAAGCCAGAGTATCTGTTAATTCTTGAGCAATTGGAAGAAATCCAGAATATTGGACTGAACCAGAGAGTTTTATTTCAGAGAGATTCCTTTGTTTGTGCTATTGACTGTAAGAGGAATAATTTTGAATAGATCCCATTTGGTGCTGGTAGGAGAATATGCCCTGGAATGTCTTTTGCTCTGGCCAATGACGAGCTTCCACTGGTAATGCTCTTGTACCATTTTGACTGGAAACTCCCCAGTTGAATGAAACATGAAGATTATGACATGACTGAGTTATTTGGTCTTGCAGTCAGAAGAAAAGATGATCTGACATGATTCCCATTCCTTATCATCCTTCACCTTCTGTACATGCACCAAAAGAAAACAAAATTGTTGCAGTTTCAATTTAATTACATGAAACCAAAGCTGGCTAACTATTCCGGATTGATGAAAAAATATGCTCATTGTTGTTATAGCATTTGTTAGTAATAAACCTTTGTTGCTAGTCATGGCTTGCACCCTGCTTCCTTTTTCCAGTAATGATGATAAATTAAAGAAAATATCAATTAAAATGGATATTTTAAAGAATTTTTTCATGAAAGATTCCTGTATTAGGTCATCGGCCTGTAGAATAGGATAACATAATGGCTAGCTGAATCCTGTATTAATTCAAGGGACAAGGTGATCGTGCAAATGGACTTTAAAAAATATATTCTAAGTTCTAATAAATGCCCTGAACGCTGTGATAGTCTAAGATTATCTGAAATAAAGCTGACTTAATAATTCCATGCAAAAAGTCAAACGAATGGGGCAATGCACCGCCATTTGAAGATTGTCATCCAATGAACAAATGAGCAAACAGTTTGCACTTAATTATATATGCAGGGTGAATGCATCAATTTCATGCAAAAAGTCAAATATGAGGGCCGTAAGAATCTGACTGGGTAGCATGGTAATGGGCACAGTGGACAGATTTAATTTAATTATGTCAAAATTAACTTAGAAGCCATATTCTAACACTTTATATAAAGGATATTAGATTAGTTACT
>JAXCLQ010072165.1:0-10620 GCA_035584115.1 Cedrela odorata
CCAACACTGAATGGATAAGTATGCATATCCTTTGAATAAATGTGCTAGGCTTTCTTTTTTGGGCCCAAAGCACTACTAAAAAATATCACTAGTCGGCCTTGTGGGGATCTGAGCTCCTCAAATGCTTTCTCTGCACTCTTATCCCAGTGAGATTGTCATTTCTTCAACAATTGTGTTAGAGGAAATGCAATCATTCTGTAGTTGCGCACAAACTTACGGTAATACCCCGTAAGTCTCATGAAACCTCTGAGTTCGGTCACATTAGTGGGCATAGGCCAATTCTTCATAGCTGTGATCTTGCTCCCATCCACTTGCACTCAATCCATTCGAAATTAGGTGCCCCAAATAATCCACCTTCTCTTGTCCGTATGCACAGTTATAACGTTTAAGAAAAAATTGATGATTTTGCAAAATTTTAAAAACCACTCTAATGTGATCCTAATACACATCCAATAAGTGACTATATACCAGAATATCGTCAAAAAAATACAAGAACGAAATTATGTAAGAGCAGCTTGAAGATGGAATTAATGATGGCTTGAAATGTTGAAGGTTGTCTTGTGCACATCTTCAAGATGAACTCAGATTTGGAGATATCGGGCTCTTAGGTCGAGCTTGGTAAAATACTTGGCTCTGTGCAATTCATCGATCTTGTCATCTACCGTTGTAATTGGAAAGCAGACCTTGATCGTTGCTTCATTTAGCGCCCTATAATCAGTGCAAAAACATCAAAATTTATCCTTTTTCTTAACCAGTAAGACTAGTGAGGAAAAAAAGGTTGCGGCTAGGACGGATGGTCTCATTTTCATGAATTTCGTCACTTGTCACTTGTCCCTTAATTTCTTTTTTTTTTTTTTTTTTTTGAAGTGCTCATATCTGTAAGGATGCACATTGACAAACAAAACCACTTTTTTCAATGCGATTCAATGGTCAACTTCATTAGGAAGGGCAAGGAAAGTGGTTCCTCAAAAAGGGCAGCAAACTCTTCCAAAATTTTATTTATATCGACTAACAGTCGAGCATTTACCTTGTTTTTGACTTCCTTGACCAATAATGCAAATAAGGTGCCCCCACCACCAATTTCTTTCTCAAGTGATTGTATAGTAATTGTCATTGAGGAGAGATCTTTTTCACTATGAAGCACTTAAGGTTTCCCATGCCAATTAAACTTCATTAACATGTTGTGCCAATCACAGAATACAGAACCCAATTCCACCAACTATTGCATGCCTAATATGACATCCAATCCTTGTATTGGAAGAGAAAAAACCTTGGATCTTCAGTGGTACAACTTTATGCTTCTCTTGGCAAGACAACTGGTCTCCATCTGCAATTTTCACATTGAAACTATCTGTTGAAGTCACTGGTAAGCGAAGTTGTTGAGCAACACAGTGGCTCACAAAATTATTACTAGGGTTGCTGTCCACCAGCACCATAACTAGGTGTTTGCCTATGAATGCCTACAGCTTCATGGGGCATGGTCATTTTCATCCCGGAAAGGCGTAGGGAGTGATCATATGTTGCTCCTCTACTCCATCAAGCTCCAACTCCTTAATTATTGGCCTTGTTTTGGGAATATTATTGATGGTTTCACCTTCTGTATCCTCTCCTCATTTGATCAAGAAGAGTTGTGACGATTTGCATTTATGGCCAAGAGTAAATCGATCATTATAGTTGAAGCACAAAGCCCCCTCTTTTCTTCTTTGCATCTCTTCCTACAATATGCGCCTAACTGGTGAACCAACGACTTGCCTAGGTGGAGTAGGCACCCCCGCCGATGATGGGGCTGGGAGAAGTCGCGCATGTGGAGCAACATGTGCCACTTTCACCAGTCCTTGCCTTTTCTTCCTTGTGAGCTGGTCATCCTTCATTTTAGCTACATCGATAGCTTTGCATAGAGTCTTTGGCATACCCAACCGTACTTCATGTACAATTTCATTGCGTAGGCCTCCAAGAAAGGTTCCAACAAGAGCTTATTGAGGCCATCCAACTACTCTTTTGGCAAACCTTTCAAACTCATGTTGGTAGTCCCTAAGGGTACTCGTTTGTTTCACTCATAACGTATGAAACCCAGAGAAGGAAACGAGAACCTCGTTCAGCTTATTCTTCATTCCTCGTATCTAAGCTCATATTTCCTCATAGTCGGTGGCTGATTATTATAAGCCAACGAGCACCTTCTGCAATTCAAACTCCAGCCTGTCGAGTTGTTACTCATTGGTTGCCTTGTCGAAACCAGGCGCTGATACCAGATTTGTTAGAACCCCACCCCAATAATAAATCACTTAAGTTGAAATATTGAAATGCAATTGAATTCTCCAATTTAGGTTATAGACAAAACCACGATTGATATCAAACTCAATGCCTACTCTACTGGCCAAAGACTTATTTATAGAAATTAAATCCAACAGCTACTTAAACTCCTAAAACAGACTTAACAAACTACCTTCCTAAACTCAAATCATATTCACCTAGCCATCATGTTTGCCTGAAGATTAGCAACATATCATATATTTTTCAAAAGAGTGGCTCTAGCCCCTACTTTTAGTAGCTTTTGAATTGGTCCTCTTAGTTTTGTAGCTAACACAGCTAAATACTTGAGATTCAGTTTTCTTACTCTTCAAGGCCGATCAATTGCCGCCTAAATAGCTTCCAAAAATTTGTTGTAATTTTGTTTATCCTCCACAACCAGATGATACATCTCCATTTATGAAACTCAAATGTCATTTTTCCTCTTCAATTGTATAACTATGACATAGAACATATTCTAACTTCAAGGATGAAATTATTAAAATTGATCAAACCGTATCCTAATTTATTGTTTCCTCAAAGTTTAGGGACAAATGCGTTGACGCTCTATTTATTATGAGGTAAATGATCGTTGGACCCCAAGGTTTAACAAATCTCGTATCTACACTACTTTAATTTATATCATTTCAAAAATATACCATTAGCATTGTCGTTCGCCAATAACTTATATACTAATAGTTAGAAGAGGTAACTAGACCCGGTCAGCACGGTATGATATGAAATATAGCTGTTCGACCTGGTACTGAGTTCACATGAGCTCAAACCGGGCTTACATTATAGGCATAAAAGCTCAATGTGCTAGCACGCGAGCCCACAGAAAGTTAGAATAATATTTTTAAATAATTTAAAAATTAAAAAACATGAAAAGTACATGAACCAACAAGGCACGACATGACGCCTATTTAATAGGTTTGCAAATTCGGTCGAAATGAACGTTTTAAAATTAGGCAGGACATGAGCATTGCTCGAAACACGAATGAACTTGAATTTAATGGCATGACATATCTGCCACCTCTACTCTCAGTAGACTAAAAAATTATAAATAGTTATTTATTGGATTTTTATTTTTTTGAGGTTTTCGCAATGAATGTGATTTAGTTTCATTCATTTGGATATTTTAAATATTTTTGTTTTTCAATTTAATACTACATTTTTAACAATAATTAAGAATAACTGTTTGTAAATTTTATTAATTTCCTATTATGTCATTTTTGTATTCCTTTATAATACTAAAATATGTCAAACCACTATTTTTCAAAATTTTATATTTAAATATATTAAATAAATAAAATAATATATATATATATATATAAATTTATACACTTAGATATATTAAGATTTTAGATTAAGGGAAAAAAAAACACTACCTTATTATGAAATATATATATATATATATATACACCTTCTAATGGGTACGTGCTTAACAACAAAGGATTAAAGAGGACTATATGCAACAAAATTAATCAAGGTGACCATCGTAACGCTAATGTCAAACGGCGACAAGTTAGTAGGCACAGGTACGTAGTGACTTTTTTATATTCATCTTATTTTGGGTAATTATCAACCAATTGCCTAACTTTTGGCATAACTTTAAGTGAATTTATGAATGTATCAAAATGTATCTCACGAATATCAAAATCTCAAAAGCTATCAATTAAGTACACTTCTTTAGTAAGTGCTAATGTTTGTTAAATTTATTTATAAGTTTCCTTGCTAGATTGTACACTTCTTAAGTATTATCCTTAATTTTTTGTATTCAAGAGTTAAAATTAATTTGATTTTCTACTTTACTCTTAAAGATTAAAAAAATTTCAAACGTCTTATTTTTATTTCTTAAGAGATTTACTTTAATATATCTTGAAAAGTTATCAATAAAGGTAACGTTGTACCTTTTACTCACTAGTCATGGTTTATTTTATGGTTATTTTATGTGGCTACTTCAGTTTTAGTGATATTACTATATCATATAACATGTATGAGAAGGTAACACAATTTATTCATTGGACGGTAATACATTGATATTCAACTTTCAAAAAAACCCGTTGAGCTACAGTATCATTAGCTCCTTTGCGTTTTTGCAGTTCTTTCTTCTTCTCACAACAACTTGCAAACTATTTAATTTTCATGTAGACTATGATTGTTTCCAAATTTAGGATTTAGGGTTAGTTTCAAAATTAGGATTTAGGGTTAATTTTAAAATTAGAATTTAGGATTTGTTAATATAAAAAAATAGGATTTATGGTCGTTCGAGTAGAAAGATAATTCTCCCCGTGTGTCATTAAGTTTAAATGGATTCATTGTCTTGAAGTACACTGGAACAGCAATCAAGAACGGGAAACAAAAGCAAGAACAGGAAATAGATAGTTAATACATTGTCTTGAAGACTATATTGAACTCATCTATGTGGTGGCAGAGCAGTATGATCTTCAGGATTCAATGCACTACCAATTACTTGATCACAATTCAATTTTGTCGTAGTAAAATCGGCCCAAAGAAAGAATCGAAGAATCAAAACCATTGAACTTGGATGATATAAACACCTAAGTTATTATTGTTTAAATCTTAATTTTTATTTTCCTTATTTCACTAATTTTATAATATCATTTATCGACATAGATAGAAATATAACTTTTTAAAACTATAAAGTGGTATTATACATGATATATTTATTTCCAACTTTATTTAGTCAAGTACTGATTGATTTTGAGTGTTTTGAGTTTTGGATTTCTTGCTCTCACTTTACATTCACTCCTCCACTCTTTTAATTGTTTGTGATAAACATTTCAATTCCATGCTCGTGCTGATCATTTTGAAAGGTCCAATAACTGTCTGAAATCTGAATCTTCTTTCTAATAAAGCAAATTGAATCGAAAAGGGGAGTTCACTGATTGCCATTAATATTTTCTATATGTTTGAAATTTACTAATTCTAATAAAAAAATAAATTATGATTGGTGTTTGTACCAACTAAAGAATAACAAGTTTGTGTTACCAAGCAAGGCAAGGCAAGACAAGCACTTAATGTTACGGAAAGAACAGAATCTTTGGGTGGTTTCCTTTATTACTTAATCGAAATATCAGGAATCTACTCTTTGCTTTCTCCAAACTCACTTTTGAGGAATGTTCTTTCGCCGACTCTTCCTTCCACTATTCTTTCTTTCACGAAAGGCATAAGAAATTAGTCATTAGCCTTTCATGCATCAATATAAATAGAACATACATCTCAACTCAACTCAATTCACTTGGCTCTAATTAACAAAATATATACAAAACTTTGAGCTTCATAATTACAAAAATGGCAACCTTAAAACGGTCTGATTCTATAACTGATAGCATGCCAGAAGCCTTGAAGCAGGGCAGGTACCATATCAAGAAATGCTTTGCGAAACATATTGGCATGGGAAGAAGGTTATTGAAACTTCATCATTTAGTGGATGAAATAAATGAGGTCATTGATGATAAAAATCAAAGAAACCAGGTGCTGGAGGGCTTATTTGGCTACATTTTGTGTTCTACTCAGGTTTCTTCTTCTTCGTTTCCTTTAATTTCCTTCTGATAAATCTGTTTTTTTTTTAACCATTTTAATATATTGCTATTTGATTGCAGGAAGCGGTTGCTATTCCTCCACATGTAGCTTTTGCCATTAGACCAAATCCTGGATGCTGGGAATTTGTTAGGGTAAGCTCTGAAGATCTCTCAGTTGAGGCTATCACCGTTATTGACTACTTGAAATTCAAAGAATTGGTCTCTGATGAGAACTGGTAAGTCCTGTCCTGTCCCCTTACCTTCATTGATTTTCAAAGAATTTTAAATTTCTTTAACAGGAATATCAAAATTTGACATTAATTATAATTATAATTACAGGGCAAAAGATGAAAATGCATTGGAAGTGGATTTCGGAGCATGTGAATTCTCTATGCCACACTTGACTTTATCTTCTTCAATTGGAAGTGGACTTAATTTTGTTTCCAAGTTCATCACTGCAAATCTTAGTGGGCGCCTGGAGAGTGCACAGCCTCTTGTGGATTACTTACTTTCTTTGGATCATCAAGGAGAAGTATATATATGCTATGCTGTGCTAGCTTATTCATAAATGAAATTTAGTCATGCAAACAAATTTTTTTAACTAGTTTTTTTTTTTTTTTTATTTGCAGAAACTCATGATAAATGAAGCCCTCAACACAGCTGAAAAGCTTCGGATGTTCCTAATAATAGCAGAAGTTTACCTCTCAGCACTAGCCAAGGATACTCCATATCAACATTTTGAGTTGAGGTTTAAGGAGTGGGGGTTTGAGAAAGGATGGGGCGATACTGCAGAAAGAGTAAGAGAGACAATGGGATCACTTTCAGAAGTACTTCAAGCTCCGGATCCTTCGAATATGGAGAATTTTCTCAGCAGTCTTCCGACAATATTCAATGTTGTTATTTTCTCTCCTCATGGCTACTTTGGGCAATCTGATGTCCTTGGCTTGCCAGACACTGGAGGACAGGTAAAAGAAAACTTTGGTTCAGGACATATATCAACTATTTGAGATATGTGTATTATGAAACAAGATGACAATTTATGTATGGATGAATATAGGTTGTTTACATTTTGGATCAAATGAGAGCTTTGGAAGAGGAGTTGCTCCTCAGAATTAAGAACCGAGGGCTTAATGTCAAGCCTAAAATTGTTGTGGTAAGTTAAGTTTGATATAATTAAGTAAAATTACATTAATGAATCATGAATTGCATTCCTGATCAGTTCAATTTTTAACATAACAGGTAACACGACTGATACCAGATGCTAGAGGAACAAAGTGTAACCAGGAATGGGAAGCAATTGAGGGTACAAAGTATTCTCATATTCTTCGGGTTCCATTTAAGACAGAAAAAGGGATTCTCCGCAGTTGGGTTTCTCGTTTTGACATATATCCCTATCTTGAGAGATTTACCCAAGTATGTATGCGCCATTTTCTTCGTCTATTCCATTAAATTCTTCCATTCTATACTCTTACTAACTCTTTTATTTCTTTTAAATCATTGTTAGGATGCTACAGCAAAGATCCTAGAACTCTTGGATGGAAAACCAGATCTTATTGTTGGAAACTATACAGATGGCAATTTAGTGGCAACTCTCATGGCCTCTAAACTTGGGATAACTCAGGTGAGCAGCTCATATATTTCTTTATTAGTTTATTATGCAGTAGCTATTAACTTAACTAATTAATATTTTTTCATACAAAAAATTAGGCAACTATTGCGCATGCTTTGGAGAAGACCAAGTACGAGGATTCAGATATGAAATGGAAGGAATTAGACCCAAAATATCACTTCTCTTGCCAATTCATTGCTGATACAATTGCTATGAATGCAACTGATTTCATCATAGCAAGCACATACCAGGAGATTGCTGGAAGGTTAGAAACATGCCGCTCGATTCCTATGGCTTAGCCTGGGTAGCATGAAATTGAGATGTTTCTTTCTCTGGATTCCAATGTTATTTTTTTGTACATACTTGCAGTAAAGATAGACCAGGACAATATGAGAGCCATTCTGCTTTTACTCTCCCAGGGCTCTGTAGAGTTGTTCAAGGCATAAATGTCTTCGACCCAAAATTCAACATTGCTGCTCCTGGTGCTGATCAATCAGTCTACTTTCCTTACACAGAGAAACAGAAAAGACTCACAAAATTTCAACCTCAGATTGAAGAATTGCTGTACAATAGAGAAGACAATGATGAACACATGTAAGTGCATGTTTGATACTCCTGGCTGCCATTTGAATTTGATGAAGCAATCAAGCAAAGCAAATCTAACATCTTATTTTTCTGAATGTATTTGAAAACAGTGGGTACCTTTCAGACACAAAGAAACCTATTATCTTCTCAATGGCAAGGCTTGATGCTGTGAAGAACCTTACAGGATTAACTGAATGGTATGGAAAGAACAAGAGGCTGAGAAACTTGGTAAATCTTGTTATAGTTGGTGGGTTCTTTGACCCATCAAAATCAAAAGATAGAGAAGAAACTGCTGAGATTAAAAAGATGCATTCTTTGATTGAAAAATACCAACTTAAGGGACAGATAAGATGGATAGCAGCACAGAGTGACAGGCTCAGAAATGGAGAACTCTACCGTTGTATTGCTGATACAAAAGGAGCTTTTGTGCAGCCTGCTCACTATGAAGCATTTGGTCTTACGGTAATCGAAGCAATGAACTGTGGGTTACCAACATTTGCAACCAATCAGGGAGGACCAGCTGAAATCATTGTTGATGGTGTCTCTGGCTTTCATATTGATCCAAACAATGGGGATGAATCTAGCAACAAAATTGCTGATTTCTTTGAGAAGGGAAAGCTTGATCCAGGATACTGGAATCAGTTTTCGACAGAGGGCTTAAAACGAATAAATGAATGGTAAGCATAATTAAGCAATATCTTCATTTGTTTTGTTTTGCTTTTATGTATGTTTGTTTTATTTATTTTGTGTTTGCGTTGTAGCTACACTTGGAGGATCTATGCAAACAAGATGTTGAATATGGGATGCATTTATAGCTTCTGGAGGCAGTTGAACAAGGGGCCTAAACTGGCTAAACAGAGATACATTGAAATGCTTTATAATCTCCAATTCAAAAACATGGTATACACTCTTTAATAATATGTTGCTTAATTAATTACTTAAATAAATAAATGAATTCTGGAACATTAATTAATTTCACAGGTGAAGAATGTACCAATTCTAAATGAAGAAGCACAGGCTCAGGCTCAGACTCAGACACAGCAACCGAATTCAAAGTCAGCACTCAAAACACAGCCCATGCAAATGTGACATATATATATATATATATATATATATATATATTTTTAATTTTAACGGAAATGAACTAATCATGTAAAATTGTCATGTGTTTGTGCTGCAGCAAACGGTCACAGTCAAGATGGCAAAGGTAAACCATGCATTACTTCACTTGTATCTCGCATTAAGCTAAGCCGGCCGGCCAGCCAGCCAGCCAGCCAGAAATAAATAAATTATTTAAATATTTAAAATATTATATTAACCGGAATCAATTATATTTAACATGTTATTTAGGTTATTTGGAAATTAAAAATCGAAAGAGAAAGACAGAAGCTAGCTGATGATGTCAACACAGAGTAAAGTTTGCACTTGCGCATAAGTTTACCGTCAGCTCAGCATCAGCTGTACCTATGCGTGCCTGCTTTGCTATTGTATAAATGAAGATATTGGTTATATGCTCTAGATCCAATAAGAATAAATATGTAATTATATATTACTTTATTAATTAATAAAATTGACAATTTATTTATGTTGACTAATTATATATAAAGTCCTTAAAATGACAATTAGAAGAATTAACTAAAATTTAATTTATGAGATCTCATTATTTTTAAATGTTCCTGATCGTAGGATTATCAATATTAAGACATTTATAAATCCAAATTATATTGTCATGTGTTATGTCTGTTTCCTTAAAGAAAGAAGGTAGCTGATTTCATAAGCTACTAGTGAACGTTTTCACTTATTCTAATATATAGATGCTTGTTAGAGAATAAGTTCATCGAACTGATCCGCTTGAAAAACTCATATGGAGTGTTATCCACATGTCTATTGGATTTCTCTAAGTTACGATAGTATGACTGATCCTTAAACTTGAGATCTTTATGGTATCTTGTTTGTGGATCATATATGCTTTAACATTGCACCTCTGTCATCCATAACGAGATTGCGCATAGGGTAATGATTGGGCAATATGAGAAGCACGCGAAGGTTGTGAGAGATCAATAAAGGATTCGCCGCTCTAGACAACATAGAGTCGATATCCCAAGGGGCACTATTTTGACATAAGTGATAAAATAAGTTCATGACCATGGTGAATTCTGAAAAGAGTTTCAGAAATTTTAAAATTATATTATCAACTTTTGTCGAAAGTTTTAATAACCATAATTTAATAGAGTAGACATTTTCCATACTTTAAAATCTTTTGTGAGATATATACGAGGCGAAAAGATTGTATTATATGGTAATCGTATATGTACTAGGTTTTACTAATTTAGTATTCTTTCTCAATTGGGAGTTATGATGTATTACTAGATGTCACTCATGATTTATGGAATTTAGTTTATTAATTAATGAGTTAATTAAGAATAAATTAATTAGATTAATTTATCTAGACTTAAGAAGTTTATAACTAATTCCATTGTCAACATAAGAAAGAACCTAATGGGTCACACACTAAAAGGTATTGAGGAATTAAGGTTATATTATGTAGATAAATGATTAAGGACTTAATTGTTAAGTTCATAATCTTTAAGGGTT
>JAXCLQ010072167.1:0-10619 GCA_035584115.1 Cedrela odorata
TGCATGTTTGAGAGGAGCCTAGGAGCTGCATGTCTAAGACCTTTGTCAGTCATACCCCGGACCTTTACGAAATGGCCCCTGAATAAGGTTACGACCCGAGGCCTTCTAGGCGACCTAAAAGGTCTCAACTTTCTTTACTCCTGAAGTCCTTGTCATCCTTGGGGTAATTTTTCTCAGGTTTATCTTAGGTCTCAGAATATCATTTACCACTTTATGAGATTCTATTCTGAGCCAACAACCTATTAGGCTTTATGTATATTGTGGATTATATATTTAACATCAAACCCCCTAGTTTTAGTCAAAAATAATTATTTTTGACAAAAACCTAAAACTATCATTTGAAGAGACTCATCCGCCCGTCAGAATTAAATATCTAACTTGAAATCCACTAATTTCTTATATGTGGCAAATTGTGGTTGGTTCTCGGGATCACGACGTTTCAGTCCTCAAGAGATCATACCGGCCCTATGATGGTCATCTCTTTTCTCATTAATGAGGGACGTTCTCTCAGCTGCTCTTTCTACGTGGCGTCATCATATCCCTTGATCCGTAACGCGTATCAACGGTTGGGGTTCTTCTACTTCTTTAAATACTTATTTCTTTCATTTTTTACCCTTTTTTGTCTTCATTTTACACCATCGCCTTCTTAGCATTTCCAGTAGTTTCAACAGCAGCAATTTTGAATTTCAATCAAAGATTTTTGAGCTTTTTCTTTCTCCAACAACAAGAAGTAAGTCTTTTTTTCTCTTTCTTGCTTATTATTTGTTGGATTTGTGGCATTATTGTTTGGTGATTAGAGATCTTAGGAGTAAACTTTGTAAGTTGTTAATGATCTTAAAGCGGCTTATGATTGCCTTATTTTTTCGTATGAACAGAGATGGATTCTATTGATAATGTCGCTGCTTCTAGGGGAGATAACTTCGAATAAGAGATGGCTATTGCCCCTGTTCTTGCTCCCATCTCGACTAGATAGAACTCAACACCCTATGAAGCATATTGGTATCCTTCAAGTACTAGGAAGTCAGACTTAGAAGTCTATTCTAGAATGTACAATATCCCTGAGAGGATTTACCTTACAATTCCAGAAACAGACAAGCTCTCTAATTGCCCCCATAAGGGTGAAATTGCCTTTAATAAAGAATTATTTCACCTAGAGGTTAGGCTTCCTATCTAGCTCTATTTCATCCATATTCTTGCTTCTTTTAAAATCCCCTCTTACCAATTAAATCTGAATAGTTTGAGAATCTTAGCTAGCTTGTTTGTCTTATGGCATCAAATTTCTGACCTTGACTCTTCTTTTGAGGAGATTAAATATGTGTACATGTTAAAAAGAAACCCTATAAAGAGCCCAGGTTGGTATTACATTCAGAACCATCCCAAAAAACAGAACCTAGTCACTGGTAACCCTTCCAGTAATAAAAACTGGAAAAAGAAGTGATTCTTCGTAGGTGGGGACTAGAACTCCCCTCCCTAAGTTCAGGTGCCGAGACATTTTGGAGATGCAGTTACTTGGAGTAACTTGCCTAGGTTAGACCTTCGTAGCCAAAAGAGAGTGAGGATGACTAGGTCACCAGCCTCAGACCAGAGCATTCTACTCTCAAACGATGATCTGATTTCTTCAAGTCTCGTGGGTTTCTGTGTATCTAAGAGTCAATTGGCCTCGAAAAAGAAGGCCCAAAAGGGTAAACACTGTATTATTTCTGGTCTATTTATTCAAACTTCAAATTTCATTGTCTAACCTTAGAGTGGTTTGTTTTGTAAGAGAAATAACCCCTAAAAAATCTACACTCGACCCCTTTGAAGTCTTGAAAAGGCTAGCAAAGGGGAAGAGAACTGAGAAGGCTCATCAGCTTCTAAAGGTCAACCCTAAAAGTCATGCTAAGGCCTTGGGGTCTTTAGTAGCTATTGGTTCTTCTGGTTCGGTTTGCCCCCTACTTACAGTAAAAGAGTGGTGATTCAAGACGTTTCAGTACCACCTCTACCTGCTCCCCCAACTGATAAGGGGAAGGGAAACTGAAAGGCCACAACTATTGCAGCTAAAAAGAGGTCTCAGAGAAAAAGGCAAATGTTCGATCAGTTCGACAATGAGCTGACTGAAACTCCAAAGCTTCTTCTTGAGGATTTTCCTATAAGGAAGAATAAGTTTTTTGCGCACTTCCTCCCTTGTATTAACCGGTAGGCTCAGAATATCAGCATCAAATACTCTGAGGACCTTACTGAAATTTTGAGTAAGACACTATTGAACCTCCAACTTAAGTGGTTGGGTCGGGTAGGTTAATTTTCTCTTAGCCTTATAAAAAAAGTTTCATTTAATTTTGCTTTTAATCATTTCATGTTGGTGATTTTCAACTTCAATATATAACAATGCTGCAGCAGAGTGCCCTGGTAGAGGATCTCTCTTTAGAATCCAAGGTTGAGAAGAGAGCTGAGAAGGCAAAACAAAACTTGGTCTTGAAAAGGATCAAGTTCGAATCTAACTTGAGCAAATGGGCTCAAAAGCAAAAGGAACTCTAAGTCAAAGTGGCTACAGCGAAGTCCTCCTTTGTTGAGGCCAATAGAAGATTGGGCATCATAGAGTCGAAGCTCAATGGCTTGAGGAAAGAGGGTCAAAAATGCCTTCAAGATTTTGATAAGGCATGTGAGGAGCTATGACAGAGCCTGAGCGCGGAGAGGTGACAAAACTCTCTTCTGTGCAAACAGATCGAAGAGGATGACAAGATGATACATGCACAACTTCGGAAGAGGGTCAATGATAGTATTGACCTAACTTACAAAATGATGTAAGGCAAATATCTCCATCTCGATGTAAGCTGGTTATACAGGCCTTTGGGGAGGGAGCCTCTATGCTAAGAAGGAGAATTTTTACGAGGTGTTCTTCTTGAAGGGGAGAAACACCCCAACTGGAAGACTGAATACGTTCATTTTGTAGAGTCTGTCACCGGTCTTTCTACTGATCTGCCTGATGCAACTGTGGTCAAGCCGATGAAGGTCTCTTCGGCCGAAGTGGTAGAGGTTCCTCCTGTTCTCGAGGCTCCTCTTGTTGTTGAAGTTGCCTATGCTCTTGAGACTGCTCTTGATCCCGAGGCCTCGCCTATTGACCCAGCTGACCCTTAAACAGACCCTCCAGCCGACTCAATAGATTGAAGACCTAATTTTTCTTTTTCTTTTTCTTTCTTTCTTCTTTTTTTTTTGTGTAATAAACTTGTATATTAATGGAACATTTTTGACTTGTAAGCCTTTAGGTTATCTTACTTCTTTTTTGTTTTCTTTAATGCTCAACACTTAGTTCAATCCACAGGCTTCAACTGTTATCAAAATCAAAACATTACTGAAAGTTATATGACTTTAATTGAGTTGAATGAATAATACAGGACTTGTCAACATTAATCCTCTAACTTTTCTGTCTCAAATTAAATGTCTTCAAGTGAGAACCGTGTTAGTCTTAACTTAACCTTTTAGACTTAACGAATTTAGGATATTACTACTTCATCTTGAAGTTGTTGATAATAATCTGAAAACCGTTTACTTTTTAATCTCTTTCTCAAATTTCCATGAGATCTGAGATGATCTTGCTTCTAGATGAGAGTTGAGTGTAGTTGTTAGGTAATAATTATTATTGATGACTCTCAATCATCTGAGAATCAATACGCTTTAGCCTAGCCTAGGTGTTTTGAAAGCTTATTCGTCTGGAAACCGCTCTCGTCCATATACGTTCTGAGGTCATGCCCAGGGCTTACCTGAGTTGTGGATAATATTACTCCATAAATGAATGAGAAGCGAACATTTAAGAACTAAGTTACCCTTTTGGGATGAGATTACCCAAGACGTTTTTAAGAGATAATCGTCTAAGAACCAGGTCACTCATCTGCATGGGTTTTGGGATGAGATTACCCCGAGACGAATAGAAAATTTGACCATCTGAAAACCACTTTTACTCTTGTATGTCCTGAGGTAATGTTCAGAGTTTATTCGAGCTGCGAATAATATTATTCTAGAGGTGAATGAGAAGTGAACATCTAAGAACCATGTCACTCATACTTGGGCTTCGAGAGAAGATTATCACGAGATGTTTGTACTTATTTTATTTTCTTGCCTTGGATTTATCTGTCGATCAATATTTTCCCTCAAGAGCTATTTGGTGAAAAATAACTTTATTTATTTATAAGGCAAAAATTGTTACAAATTTTTTATGATTCTAAATGTAATACAACTTTAAGCGTTCAGCATTCTATGACTTTCGGACTCTATTTCTTGTCAGGGACTCTAGCTTGTAGACTTCGGGTCTGAGAATTTGAATGCTTTGTATGGTCCTTCCCAGTTTGCTCTAAGAACGTCCTATCCTAGTACCTTAGTATTCAGAGTCACCTGTCTCAAGACCTAGTCTCCTACTTGAAAAGAACGATGCCGAACGTATTTGTTGTAATATCTGGCCACTTTTTGCTGGTAGACCGCTGCCTTTATCATCTCTTGATTCCTTTTTCTTCCAACAGATCTAGCTCCAAGCACAAGTTTCGATCATTGAATGTTTCATCGTAATTGCTGACTTAGAAGGTTGGTATGTCGACTTCAATAGAAATCATTGCCTCACACCCGAATGCCAGACTATAGGGAGTTTCCCCAGTGGCCACTTTTCGAATGATCCGATAGGCCCAAAAACAATAAATTATGTTATGTTTGACAAATGCTGTGACCATTTTCTCGGTGATGGCAGTCAATGGCTTAGCTTCTATCCACTTGGTGAAGTAATCAATAACTACTACTGCATATTTGGTATTGGCTCACGCCGGGGGCAAAGGGTCAATAAGGTCAAGTCCCTACTGAGAGAACGGGAGTGGCTCGATAAAGGTGTCAAGTTCTCGGGAGGTTGCTTTAAAATGTCATCATACATCTAACATTCATAGCAAGTCTTTACTATCAGCGTTGCATCTTGTGAGAGTGTTGGCCAATAGTACCCTTGCATCAAGACCTTGTGAGCCATGGACCGAGCCCCTCTATGTCCGCCACATACTCCATTTTGGATTTCTTCTAAAATCTGAGTCGCTTCTTCAAGTCTAAGACATTTAAGGTATGGGGTGTTGTAACCTCATTTATATACCTCTCTGTCAATTATAGTGTACTTTATCGACCTATTTTTAATCTTTCTCGCTTCTTCCTTATTGTTTGGGAGTTTTCCATCTTAGATGTAGGATCTTATTTCATTAATCCAACAATGGTGATAATTTGGTTGAACTATGAAGGGTTGGTCATTGTTTTTTTCTGTGCTCTTTTGTTCTAGTACCTCAATAGGGATCGAGGTTAGGATACTCTCTTTGAAAGTAAAGGCCAACTTAGCTAGCATGTCTGCCCTCATGTTTTCTGTCATTAGGATTTGTTTTATTGTGACAGTCTTTAACATGCTTAAGAGTTGCCTAGCTTTCTCTAAGTAGGCTTGCATGTTGTTTTCTCGAGCCTGGAACTATCCATCTATATGGCTAGCTATTAGTTGGGAGTCACAGTGAATATCTAGGTCTGTGATGCCCAGCACCTAAGCCAACTTGATCCCTGCAATCAGCGCCTTGTACTCTGCCTTGTTGTTAGTGACTTTAAAACTAAATTTTAAGGAATACATTACCTTGGTTCCATATGAGCTTACAAGAACCACCCCAGCTCCTCCTTCTTGTAGATTTGAAGCTTCATTAATGAAGAGACTCCAAGTCGACTCGGCTTTGTATAAGATGGTTTGATCTTCTTACTTCTGATCGGAATGCTTTTCCAAGATCTGATGGACTAGGAGATGCTCCGCTATCGATCTTTCTGTTACTAAATCTGCTAGGGCTTGCCCCTTTATCGCCTTTCTGGGTTTGTAGCTGATATCGTACTCGTTGAGCTCGACCAACCACTTTACTAATCGTCCTGAGAGGTCGAGTCAGTGGAGGATCTGTCTTAGGGGCTGGTTTGTTAGTACCACCATCTGATAGGCTTGGAAGTATGGTCGCAACTTTCTTGCTGCTACCACCTGTGCCAATGCTAACTTCTCAGGGGGTGAATATCTCATCTTGATGTCTAACAACGCCTTGCTTGTGTAATAGATTGAATGATGAATTGTTTTTGCATCTTCCTTTACTAAAATTGAGCTTACCGAGTGGTCGCTTACTGCAAGATAAAGGTACAATACGTCCCCTGCTTTTGGTCTTGTCAGGTGCAGAGCTAATGCAAGATACTATTTTAGCTCCTGAAACTGCGCTTGCATTCCTCTGTCTATTCAATCTTCTTTTCTTTTTTCATAATCTGGAAGAAAGGTAAACATCTATCTGTGACTTTGGACAGAAACCTGCTTAGTGCCACCAATCACCTAGGCTTTAGAGTTCTTTGAGAGTGGATAGGGGCTTTAAATCTAGTATGGCCTTAATCTTCTGTGGGTTGGCTTCAATACCCCGTTCGCTGACCATATACCCCAAGAACTTTCCAGCCTGAACTCCAAATACACATTTCTCCGAATTTAGTTTCATATTATATTTTTCTTAAATATAAGAAGGTCTCTTCCAAATGTCTTGAATGGTATCGGGCTTTCAGGGATTTAGTGATCATATTATCTACATATACCTCTATGGTTTTCCAAATTAACAGCTTGAAGACCTGATTGACTAGCCTTTGAAAGGTTACCTAGCATTCTTTAATCCGAAGGGCATCACCTTATAGCAATACAACCCCTGGTCGGTGATAAATGCTGTCTTCTCTTGATCTAGCTCATGCATCCTAATCTGATTGTATCCCGAGAAGGCATCCATAAAGCTTAACAGCTCGTGGCCAGCTATTGAATCTACCAACTAGTCAATTATGGGAATTGGAAAACTATCTTTGGGGCAGGCTTTATTCAAGTTCATGAAGTCCACGCACATCTTCCACTTTCCATTGGCTTTTTTAACCATCACCACATTTGACACCCATTTCAAGTAGAGCACTTCTCTGATAAACTTGGCCTTCATCAAGTTATCTACTTCAACGTGCACTACTTCTCTTCTCTCTGCATTAAACGGTCTTTTTTTCTGTTTCATCGACTTGCATTAGGGGTTAATGGCAAGCCGATGAGAAATCACCCGAGGATCAATCCCTTACATGTCTTCATGTGTCCATGTAAATACATCTATATGCTGCCTCAGAATGTCTTTGAATTTTGCTTTCAGCTATTCAGAGAGATGAGTGCCAATCTTAACCGTTTTCTGAGGAGTTTTTTGGTCAAGGGTGACAGACTCAAGCTCCTCTACTGGCTCCAAAACTGATGGTTTATCATACTGCTCGATCTTTTTCATGGCCGGTTCACCCCGTAAGCCCTTATTACTTGCTTCCAGAACTTCTTCTCAATGACGTTTTTCTAAACAATACGAATTTTTTGAGGAGGCTGCAATCTTCTAACTCCTTTTGATGATTCCGATCTCATCTCCTGCTCGAAATTTTAACTTCAGATAATGTATGCTCTCTACTGCCTTTGTAGTTCTGAGAAAAAGTCTCCCAAGAATCATTGTGTAAGGCATTTGAGGTCAGTAACTAAGAATTTCACCATTATGGTCTTCTAATACGACCTTTCTCTCATAATGATAGGTAATTGCACTATCCCCAGTGGGTAAACACATGATTCTCTAAAACTATGGAGGGCAATTTTGGCGGGCCTCAATCTCAGATCCTCGATTCTCAAGGAGTTTAATGTTTCCTTGAAGATGATACAGCCGAGCTCCCTATATTTACCAAAATTTGACTGACTTAAGCTGTTCCCACTGTCAGAGTTATCACCAAAGCATCATCATATGGATAATGGACTCCTACTTCATCCTCATCCGTAAACATGATGGATACCGAAGTGACTTTTTGTTTCTTCTCGACAAGGACATTCATAATATGAAGATTCGAGATAGAATTTGGCAGTGAATACTTCGAATAATTTTTCTTTGATCTGTTCAAATTTCCTACTAATGTCGCCCCGCTTGAGATTACCATAGTCTACTTTTCATGTCTTCTCCCATGCTCGGCTTCTTGATCCGAGGCTGTAAACTCTTCTTCATTACTTGCCACGAAATCTGGCATGTAACTGTTTTGGATCAGCATCTTGACCTAATTTCTGAGATTGAAACACTCATCTATCAAATGTCAAGCACTTTGGTGGAAGTGGCAATATTTATCCTCGGTGCCTCCTTTCAACTTGGTTTTTATAGGGCGAGGTTCCATCAGTATGGGTCCGCGCCTCTTAATTTCCTTGTAGACTTGTGAAAGTGGGGCCTTCAGGGGAGTAAAAACTTGATCTCTTTGGACATGAACTACTCTTTTTGCCCCATCTCTTCTTGATGAAAGGTATCCTCTCGTGAGAACTCGTCTCTGCCACCCAATGTTCTATTTTACTTCAAAGCCTGTCTGTCCTTTTTGTTGAAGTCTTGGACATTTCTCCTGTCGTCATGTCTCAATGAGATTTCGCGTCTCATTGTGGGTTTATGGTTCGAAATCCTTTTTCTTTCCTTAGTTTAAGCGATCTAATCCTCGATTTCAATCTCATTTAACAACTTTCTCCAGGCTGATTCATAGGTATTAACAAATGACTTTCGTATAGCATACCATCCTCTATCCACCCGTAAGTCTTTCTTGAGACCTTCTAAAGCCAAAGATGGTGATATGCCCTCAACTCCATCACCTCGTCATGATATCTTTTGACGAAGTACCTAAGACTTTCACCTTCCCTTTGTTTCATTAATAATAATGAGCTTGGAATTTTGAGGCAGACAGTCGCCCCTTAGAACTCGTTTACAAACATTTCATATAATTATTCAAAATTACAAATGCTACCCAGGGTCAGGTTGGTGAACCACTTCCTTGCCTGCCCCTCCAAAGTTAATAGGAATAAATTGCACATCTAAGACTTGTTCAACCTTTGAATCAACATCATCTCCCTGAAAAGATCCATATGTAGAGACAAATCAGACTCTTCGACCAACTTTTTGACGCAAGCCTCAAGATTATAGATATAGTCGTTATTCTCTTCGGATTTCCTTCTCTGTGGTGGACTTCATAGAGAGCCTTCTCTTCGATGTTTCTAATTGAGAAATTTCCTCATGTCTTCTAAACCATAATTGTTATCTAATTCATGTTTGTAAATAATTGTCGAGTCATTGGGCGAATATTCGAATGCAGGCTTAGGTTCGTTGACTAGCTTGAAAGCAGCTTCTTTGCCTAGCCATGTTTCGCCTGAATTTGATTTCATGGTTTGCTATGTGTAAAGCATTCAAAATACTATTTTCCATGGCTTCGACTGGCATAGGTGTCTCCATTCCTTAAGAACAGGCTTGAAGCATCTTCTTCATCCTCGCCACTTCCTCAACCAAAGTTTGAATCTACCTGTCTTTCTCCACATGTTGCTTTTCGCTGTCAACTAGCCTCTTGGCCAACCAGGTAGTTTCTGTGATCCCTTGGTTGGTGGAATTTTGTTGCAGTGATGAAGCTTTTGAACCCTAGTTTACACCCTCCAACGGTGGTAGTTGATTACCGACATCCTAATTAATCGCTGCAGTCTCCTCCAAGGTATTATCGTGAAGATTTTCCCTTGCCGCTGCTCGATTCCTGGTTACATATGTTCGTAAAGTAACCAAGTTCTTCTTTAATGGTGGTTTTTGACTTTTTGTTCAAATTTCCTACAAACGGCGCCAGATGTTGATACAGCAAAGATCTTTCTGTGGACTCTATGCACCAGCGACTATCTTCTTCTCCTCGCTTGATGATTCGTTCAACCGGCGACCACAATCAATAGTTATGGGGGTAAAAAGCCGGTTATCCAGCATAAACTCTCCGATGCTTAAATTAAGGTTTTACTTTAAAAGAATTCAGGAAAATATAGACTTGTAATCTTAGAGTTTCATTATTCTTACCTGATCGTCGTCGTTCTCCTTTTATAGATGTTCATGTTACTCAAGTTTGGTAGAATTCTATAGAATCTGAAAACAGATATCTCATTATGCGAGAATCAAGGAGATTCCATTAAATAAGCATCGACTTCCGAATTTTGTAGAATTTCATGCCCTTTTTTCGTAAAGTGTGTCTACTGGGCTTAGGATTCTTATTATGTAAAGAGTTTTACTTATTAAGAATTCTTGTTGTAGCATAATCCGGGAGGAACTTGAGAGAGAAACAAATCCTCCATGGATACGCAGCTATAGTGAGGTCTTAGAAACCACTACGTGAGGCTTCTTTGCATGCTTGAGATGAGCCCAGGAATTACATGTCTAAGACCTTTGTCAGTCATACCCGAGACCTTAACGAAGTGACCCCTAAATAAGGTTTCGAGCCGAGGCCTTCTAAGCTTCCTAAAAGGTTTCAGCTTTCTCTACTCCTGAAGTCCTTGTCATTCTCTGAGTAATTATTCTCAAATTTATCTTAGGTTTCAGGATATCATTTACCACTTTATGAAATTCTATTATAAGTCGGTGATCTATTGGACTTTATGTATATTCTGAACTATATATCCAACAATAATAAAAGAATATGTGTAAGACATACAATATAATTTTAATAAATAATCCGTTAACGTTAAAGGGGTATTATAAATTGTAATTGTATTTTATAATTTATTTATTTTTTTCATTCCGTTGTTAACAAATATTCCA
>JAXCLQ010072168.1:0-10619 GCA_035584115.1 Cedrela odorata
TCTATGTATATGTAAGGAATTATGATATAATAGACATTTAAGAATGATGTAATAGTAACACTCTTTGTATGAAATGTAGTATTATGTAATAATGATTGATTGAATAAGTATGAGAATGGGGTGTTACACTTTACCTTTTAGAAGGCATAAATAAAGCTTGTTTATTAGTAAAAAGGAAAAAAAAAAGAAATTTAAAAAAACGAAATTCATTTTTAAAAAATCTTAAATCTGAAGGTGATTTGTGACAAAATTATAGTGAAAGGGGTGATATTTGATTAAAAATTCACATTAATTATATAAAAAAAAAAAGTTGAGAAGTTGAATTCGAGTTTTCAGCAAGTAAAGGAAACTATTTGGGTTTTCTTGCTAGTTTATTCTTATTTGGTGGGCTAATTAAATTGTTTGGCCTTTTTTGTGGTTGATTTAAATATAATATAGGATAATTTTTCCCTTGGGATCAAATTTGAAGTTACGATAAATTTGGGTTAGGATTAGCATTTAAGAACCTCTAATTTGGGTTTTAGGGCTTAGTTAGACACCTTTAGGTAATTTAGGCTAAATTTCCATTCCTTGTGCTTAATTTTTTGTTTACTTTCGTATTTGTTTTTTTGGTGTCTGTGTTCGTCTTTTGGTTTGTTTCCTTGTTTTAATCCATTTTATTTATCCAATTCACCTTGTTTCTTATTACCTTTGTAATTTTAATTCAGTTTTGCTTGCTTACTAATGTCAATTAGAGTTTCACTGCTCTTTTAGCAATTATTTTTTGACTTCTTATTGCCAAAACTTCATTTACTTATTCTTAAGGCGTAGATTCATATTCTTGTTATAACGCCCGCAATTTTGAAAATCTGTAATTGTAGCATCTGCAGTATTTAGAAAATTTAAAAGAATAATGTTATATTATTTGATTAATTAAAATTTCATGTAACTTAGAATTTTTGGATGAATTATTGAATTTTGAACTCAAAATAGTGTTATTTGTTTAGGTTCAAAATTAATGCTATAAAGTTGAGTTATAAGTGAATTTTAAATTAAAGAAATAGTATTTAGATTAATTTTGGACTTAATTGTAAAGATTATGAAATATTAAAGTTTATTGTAGAATTTTTCAAAAGGACTAAAATGAAAAGTTTTCAAAATTTTACATTATTTTAATAAATTTAAAAAGAATAGGGACTTAATTGATATTTTGCATTCCAAATTAAAATAAATTTAGCCCTTTCTTCCCCCAAAACTGTGCCACTCAAAACTGTGCCACTCAGTATGCTTCTTTTCTCATTTTTCCAGCAAACCCTTTCTCCAATTTCTTTCTCAATTTTAGGCCAAACTGACTTCTAATTCAATTGGTTTTCTTTCAAATTTTAGTTACTAGTTATGAGAATCTGGAAGAAAGATAAGGTTAGGTAGGAGGATCATTAGTGGAAGTGGTTACTCTTTGTATGAAATAATATAGCATTATGTAATAATGATTGATTGAATAAATATGAGAATGGGGTGTTTCATTTGTGTTCTTAGTTTCGTTTCCATATCAATTACATTTCGTTGGGAATCATTTTGATTAACTCGCAGTATTCATTGAATTAAAAGCGCAAGATTACCACTTGAACTAGTTTATTTAAAGAACTATCGAAAGAAGCTAGAGTGCTAAAATGCAAGAGTGTGTGAGCTCATCAAAGGGTAAAAGCCTTATACTTTGTGTGAAATACGAGTGACCAGAGTAACATTATTTTGAGTTTACACATGTGTAGGAGTGATTGTGAAGTCTTTTAATTAATTAACATAATGTCTCACTGTGGATTTGAAATAGATAAAATAAACAAGAATTTACCATAAAAGCAATGCAACAACAAATGAAGAAATTCATACAAATTTTAGAAAACTTGCAAATAGACATGGCAGAGATGAAGCAGGTTAAATCTAAGAGTGAGCCTAACACACGTAGAACTAGTAGGTAGGGTCCTTAGCTATCTTTAGACTCTGATAGTGAGTTTGAAGTAGAGGGAGAGTTTAATAGAGACTTATTGGCTAGTGAAGTTAGAAATGGGCAAAAAGTAGATAGGATTGATGGGATACATAGGAGGAATCATTGGGATAGATATGGTAGGGAACGGTATGATGTCGATCGTAATCCGAGTAGCATTAAGATGAAGATACCACAATTTCAAGGTAAGAATGACTGAGAGTTGTACATAGAGTGGAAGCGGAAGGTTGAATTAGTTTTCTATTGTCATAGTTATTCAGAAGAGAAGAATGTTAAGTTAGACACTTGTTGTTGAGTAGGAGGAAGAATATGGAGCGTCTAATAAACACTTGGGATGAGATGAAGACCATTATTAGGAAGAGGTTTGTGCTTAGTCATTGTTATAGGGACTTACATTATAGGTTATAGACTCTTACTCAGGGTAGCAAAAATGTCGAGGATTATTTTAAAGAGATGGAGACTGCCATAATTAGGGCAAATGTAGTTGAGGATAGGGAGGCTAATATGGCTTGGTTTTTTAATGGGCTTAATAGAGATATAGCTGATGTGGTAGAACTTCAGCACTATTTAGAAATAAAGGACATGGTCCATAAGGCTATAAAAGTAGAAAGACAACTTAAACTAAAGGGATTAGCTAGACCTAATACTAGGATGAGTTCGGGTTCCACATCTTGGGAACCAAATTGGTCTTCTAAACATAATAAACCAGTTACTAAAACTAGAGACGATGACGTGAAGCAGAAGGGCCAAGTAGTGAGTCAATCGGATGATAAAAGTAAAGGATATAGATCAAACAAGAAGAAATATAGACAATAAGTTCTTTAGGTGTCTAGGTATGGGTCATGTTGCTTCGCAGTGTCCTAACAAGAGGGTCATGGTTTTGAAAGATTAAGGAGAAATATAGCTTAAAGAGGATGAAAGCGATCATAGTGATGAGATGCTTGCATTAGAGGATGCTAGTGATGTATAGTATGCCATTGATAGCAAGGCTTTAGTGATTATGCATACCCTAATCACTCATGTTAAGGATGAGGAAGGTGAGCATATGCAAAGAGATAACATTTTTCACACTAAATGCACGTTCAGGATAGAGTATGTAGCTTAATTGTAGATGGTGGTAGTTGTGTGAATGTTGCTAGTAAACTTCTTGTTGATAAGTTGAACCTGCACACTGTTAGACTTCCTAGACTTTATAAGTTACAGTGATTGAATGATTATAGCATTTTCGATAGGAAAGTATTATGATAAGGTGTTATGTGACGTAGTTCCTATGCACGCAGCGTACTTGTTATTGGGTAGACCTTAGCAGTTTGATAGACATGCCATTCATGATGGATATAGTAATAGGTACTCCTTCAAGAAAGATGGTAGGAATGTTACATTAGCACCAATGACACCTAAGTAGGTTTATGAGGAACAACTTAGGATACAGCGGTCCCTTGGAAAAGCCTAGTGAGACCGAGAGTGGGGGTATTCCTAAGAGTGATGGACAATCCAAGAACAAATGAAAATTGGATAAGAAGTTGAGTGTATATGCGAAGCATAAGGAGGTTAAGGAAGCATTTTATGGAAAGATGTCTCTGATTGTGTTAGAGTACAAAGGAGCTTATTTGAGCACTGACGATCTTATCTTTTAGAATGTATAAATAAAGCTTGTTTATTAGTAAAAATTTTAAAAAAACAAAATTAAAAAAAATGAAATTCATTTTTAAAAATTCTTAAATCTGAAGGTGATTTGCAACTAAATTGTAGTGAAAGGGGTAATATTTGATTGAAAATTCATATTAATTATAATAAAGGCAGAAGTTGAATTCAAATTTTTTGCAAGTAAAGGAAACTAGTTGGGTTTTCTTATTAGTTTATTCTTATTTGGGCTAGTTAAATTGTTTGGCCTCTTTTGGTGGTTGATTTGGAAATAATTTGGGACAATTTTTTTTCCTTGGGTTCAGATATGAAATTAAGATAAATTTGGATTGGGCTTAGCACTTAAGAACCTCTAACTTCGATTTTAGGGCATAGTTAGGCACCTTTGGGTAATTTGAGCTAAATTTCCATTCCTTTTGCTTAATTTCTTGTCTACTTTTGTATTTGTTTCTTTGCTATCCGTGTTCGTCTTTTGGTTTGTTTCCTTGTTTTAATTCATTTTATTTGTCCAATTCACCTTGTTTCTAGTTGCCTTTGTAATTCTAATTCTATTTTGTTTGCTTCCTAGTGTCAATCAGGGTTTCATTACTCTTTTAGCAATTATTCTTTGATTTCTTGTTGCCAAAAGCTTCATTTACTTGTTCTTAGGGCATGGATTCGTATTCTTGTGTTCTTAGTTTCGTTTCCATGTCAATTACATTTTGTTGAGAATCATTTTGATTAATTTGTTATATTCATTGGATTGAAAGTGCAAGATTCCCACTTGAACTAGTTTATTTAAAGAATTATCGAAAGAAGCTAGAGTGGTAAAATGCAAGAGTGTGTGACCACATTAGAGGGTAAAAGCCTTATACTTTGTGTGAAATATGAGTGACGGGAGTGATATTTTTTTCGAGTGTACACATGTGAGGGAGTGATTGTGAAGTCCTTTAATTAATTAACATAATGTCTTATAGTAGATTTGTAATAGATAAAAATAAACAAGAATTTACCTAAAAGCAATGCAACAATAAATTGAGAAATGCATGTGAATTTTAGAAAACTTGGAAGTAGACATGGTAGAGGTGTGTTAAGATAATAGAAATAAATGCTGAAGCTGAAGTTAAAACACACAAAGGAGGATGCTGAAGCTGAAGCTGAAGAGTCCATTGCTGAAAGCTGCTGAGCTGTACACGAAGAAGCTGAAGCTGGAAGTTGCTGAGCTGTACTGAGCTGGCACTAGCTGGTAGCTGCAATTGTAATCAGTTGTTAAAACAACTAAATACTATAATTAATTAGTTAAGCTTTCCGTAATTTTAGGAGTTAGTTAGAGTAGAATTTATGTATTAGTTGAGTAATCTTTAGAGGTTCTTTGATGTATAAATAGAGAAGATTGCATTAGTCTGTACTAGCTTCATCAAGAAAGAATAAGAAAATCTTCCTCTGTTTTTCAGTCACCTTTCTCACATTTTCTCTCTTCCCAAACACTATACAAATCTTCATATGGTATCAGAGCTATACAACAATGTTGAATGCCAATCTTTCTTTTACGAATTCATCAACAAACACTACATTCTCTTTTGTTATGCCCATTAAACTTGATGGCACAAGCTACCTGATGTGAAAATCACAGATTCTTCCATCTATTTGGGGAAATGGCTTGGAGAATTTTATCAATGAGGAAAGATATATACCTAAAAGATTCATATCAAGTGCAAGCAATGATCAAATTCAAGAAAATCCACAATATGTGATCTGAAGAAGGCAAAATCAGCTTCTTCTTGGCTGGCTTCTTTCGTCAATGAATAAAGTGATCTTGAGCTCAGTAATAGGATGCAAGACAGTTCTTGAAGTTCGAAAAGTACTAGAGAGGCAATTTGGATAACAATCTAAAAGCCAAAGCCTTGCAATTACGATTTCAACTGCAATCATTGAAGAAGGATTCACTGACCATAGCTGAATATTTCCTCAAAATGAATAATATAGCTAATAAACTTTGATATGAACCCCCAAAGAACGACGCTTTAAAAACCCACAAACAAGTGAATTTGATATGAACATCTGAAAAACGATACTTTAAAAACCCGCGAACAAGTGAATCATAATCTAGAAAGCTAACATGATCATATTATGAACCCTAGACTTGTTGAGAAACTTGTCTCAAGAACTTAGGTTGTAAAAGTTAACTGTTGACCCGAAACTCACGATTAAGTAACTAACCAACGGTATTCCAAAAGATATGACGTGAGAAAAAGTTGCAAGGCTTTGGATAAGTTTAAGTTCATTCAAGAACTCAAGAAGAATTGCTCACAATTCAACACAATGTTTTAGAACTTTATTCATCAAAATTGTTTTAAAATAACAAGCTAAATGTGTTTAAATACTAAACAACTTGTCCGCAACACTATAGCAACCCTAGTTTATATTATTGTAGCATACCCTAATTCATGAATACTGTAGCAACCCTAGCAGGGGGTACTGTAATAATCGACAAAAATAAACTTTATTTTCTTTTTAAATATTAAAAAATCCTAAAATAAGCTAAAACAAATAAAAAAAATTAACTATGAGTTATTTAATTAATTGTACTAGCTCATTAATATTACTAAAATAATTAAATAAAATTATATCAAACCCATATGTAGAATACAATGTGGCTGCATTTGACTTTATATCTTCACTCTTGGACTTGAACTTCTTGTTAAGCTTATCTTCACTCTTGGATTTGGAATTCATATCAAACCTATCTTCCATGAACATGCAATGGATCTTGAATAACTTGATCAATTTGTGGACCATCGTGGATCCTATCATTCCCCCTCTCCTCAAATGGATTTGTCCTCGAATCTTGGCAAAAATCTGCCTATGGTTGGTCCATGCCCATACTCCAATTTTAGCAAAAAAAGCAAATTTGACTCTCCCCTCACTCTCTTTTTTTCCTCTCTCAATTTCTCTCCCCTTTGTGCCCATGAATTTCTTGGTTTCACTCCTCTTTTTTTTTTTTTTTTTTTTTTTCTTTGAAACTCAAAAGAAAGACAGGCAAGAAACAAGAAAGACAAGAAAGACAAGAAAGACACGCAAGAAACAAGGAACACACAAAAAAAAATAATAAGAAAGACAAGCAAAATCCAAGGTGATTATAAAAAACAAAGAAAAAAAATTGCAGAATTGAATTTTTAATGACTCAATAAGAAAAATTGGGAACAATATATTCAAACCCTAGAACGTTAGTGCATTAAGGCATAGATTTTACATATATAATTTTGACTCGACGAACACAAAATTAAAAATAGATGATAGAATAACTTGATCTTGGAGCCAAGCTCTAATACCAATTGATGTAAACCCCCAAAAAATGGCGCTCTAAAAACCTACAAACAAGTGAATTTAATGTGAACTTCTAAAGGACAACACTTTAAAAACCCACAAACAAGTTAATCCTAATCCGGAAAGCTAATATGATCAGATTATGAACCCTAGACCCATTGAGGAACTTATCTCAAGAACCTAGGTTGCAAAAATTAACCGTTGATCCGAAACTCGCGATTAAGCAACTAACCAATGGTATTTTGAAAGATATGATGCCACAAAGGGTTGTAAGACCTTTAATAAGTCTAAGTTTATTCAAGAATTAAAGAAGAATTACTCACAATTCAACATAAAATTTTATAACTTTATTCATCAAAGTTGTTTTAAAATAATAAGTTAAAGGTATTTAAATATAAACAACTTGTCCATGTACTGTAGCAAATCATAATTCATGAATATAGCAAACCCTAGCTGTGGACTCTGTAACAACCGACAAAAATAAACTTTATTTCCATTTTAAAAATTAGGAAACCCTAAAATAAGTTAAAACAAATAATAAAAATAACTATCGACTATTTAATTAATTGTACCAGCCCATTAACATTACTAAAACAATTAAATAAAATTATATCAAATCCACATGTAGAATACAATGTAGCCGCATATAGCTTCATATCTTCACTCTTAGACTTGGACTTCTTGGTAAGCTTATGTTCACTCTTGGACTTGGACTTTATATCAAACCTATCTTCTATGAACATGCAATGAATCTTAAACAACTTGATCAATTTGTGGACCATCGTGGATCCCATCAAACTTGCTACGGCTGGTAATTCCTTTTCTGATGATGATCTGTTATTGTATGTTTTAGGAGGTGTAGGATCAGAGTACAATTTTTTGGCTGTTCATATAATAGGAAGAAGTGAATATGTTAACATTCATGAAGTATACTCAATGCTTCTAACTCATGAATATCGATTGGAACAACAAAATTCTGCTTTAACCTATGAAACTAAGAGCAATTTTAGTGCAAATTATGCTCAAGCTAAGTAGTTTCAAAGAAAAATGATAACAAAACAAATTACAATTACAATCATAATACACAAAATCAGCAAGGTTTTCAGTTTTTTGGCTATAATAATCAAGGAAGAGGAAATACTAGTTTTAGAGGATTTCAAAGTGGCAGAGGATATTCAAGTGGAAGAACATTCAATGGAGGAAGAGGAAATAATAAACCGATCTATCAGATCTATTTTAAGACTGGGCATATGGCTTCTGCTTGCTTCCATAGATTCAATAAAAAATTCGTACCAATCTCTCCTCAAAGTCAGTACTCTTAGTAGACCTTTCATCATCCTTATTAGAATCAACTAACCAATTAAAGCTCAAAAGAAGCATATGTATCAAATGTTGAAGGTACAACTGATGGTGGGTGGCATATTGACAGTGGTGCCACTCACCATCTAACTAATGATGTCATAAATATAGCCATTTATGAAGAATTCCAAGGTAATGACAAGCTAATTGTAGGGAATGGAGAAGGTTTGGCTATATCACATATTGGTATTATGAACTTATTGTTCAAATCATCCTCAAATTCATCTCAAAGTCATAAAATAGTCTTGAAAGATATGCTGTGTGTTCCTAAAATTACAAAGAATTTGATAAGTGTATCAAGATTGACTTCTGATAACAATATTGTTGTTAATTTTGATGGTGACTTTTATTTTGTTAAGGACAAAATGAAGCAGGTGTTGCTATTGAAGGGTGTAGTTTCGAAGGGCCTGTATAGGCTGCAATTTTCAGCCTCAAGCAAAGATCATCTCATCACAATAAATAAAGCTTTTGTTCCTCAGTTAATGTTATCAACATTTCCAATAAATTTGTCAAACTCTACTGATCTCAATAGCTCAAAAACAGCTCAAAAGTCTCTGATCTCTATAAGTCACTATCATAACACAAAATGCAAAGATGCAAACTTAGTATAGTATGCTTTACAAGTTCAGTCGATCACTCTTCTTTAAATACTTTGTCTGTATTGCATCAAAGGTTAGGCCTTCCATGTACCAAAACCTTAAAGTCTGTATTGCAAAAATGTAATAAGCTTTTAGCATTCAATAAAACTCAGCAAATTCCCTTATGTGATGCATTTCAAATTGGAAAGAGTCACAGGCTCCATTTTCCAAGTTCACCAATTAAAACTTAAATCACCATTAGAGCTTGTTCATGCTGATCTGTAGGGGCCTTATTCTGTTTTTTCTAGACACGATTTTCAACATTATATAAGCTTTGTGGATAATTTTACAAGATACACTTGGGTGTTTCCATTGAAAAGAAAATCAGAAACCTTAGAAGTATTTAAAATCTTCAAGTTACAAGTTGAAAAACAAATGTTTAGATCAATCAAATGTCTACAAACTGATGAAAGGAGTGAGTTTAAACCATTTGTGCCATTTCTCCAACAACAAGGTGTTCTATACAGATATTCATGCTTATACACACACCACTAAATTGGAGTAGTTGAAAAGAAGCATAGGCACATTGTTGAGTTAGGATTAACTTTGTTTTCACAAGCAAAACTACCTTTTGAATATTGGTGGGATGCCTTTCATACATTAGCATACTTGATTAATAGATTACCTAGTCCATCATTGCTTGATATATTACCATTTAAACTTCTATTCCATCAAATTCCGAATTATTTCTTTCTAAAAAGTCTTTGGCTGCTCATGTTTTCCATTTCTGAGAAGCTACAAAATCACAAACTAGATTTCAGATCCACCAAATGCATCTTCATTGGTTATAATCCTCTCCATAAAAGATACAAATGTCTTTATTTATGTGGCAAGGCATGTAATCTTTGATGAATCTTCATTTCCTTTCTCTGAACTATCCATAAGTATCACAAATCAACACATGACTACAAACACATCCGTTCCAACATCTTCAATTCCAATTGCTACATCATCATCTCTGTCCAGCATCTATACAAGTTTGCAGTAACCACACTCATCAACATCTTCAATTCCTGCTCAGGTATCTTCTCTAAACTCCTTAGCATCACATTCTGAATCTATTTCAGTGTCTGATTCTTCATCTGTAACTCAAGAGCCAAATGTGATTCAAAACTACCATCCTATGCTAACAAGAAGCAAATGTGGAATATTCAAACCAAAAGCCTTTCATTCTCAATGTGCTATCAAAGTTCCTGCCAATGTAAAAGATGCTCTTCAAAGTCCTCACTAGAAGCTATGCAAGTTGAATTTCAAGCCTTGCAAACAAATAACCCTGGATTTTGGTTCCACACACCTCTGAGCTTAAAGTTGTCGAATGCAAATGGGTGTTTCGAATCAAGTATAACACTGATGTTTCCATCTCAAAGTACAAAGCAAGGCTTATTGCCAAAGGCTTTCATCAGACACCAGGAGTTGATTTTTTAGACACCTTCAGTCCAATAATCAAAGCCTCAATAGTGCAGGTCATTCTAAACATTGTAGTCATGAAGAGTTGGGTTATAAGGCAAATTTACATCAATAATGCCTTCATGAATGGTAACTTAACAGAAGATGTATTCATGCAACAACCTGAAGGTTTTCTTGATCCAAAATATCCTAACAATGTCTGTAAACTGTTAAAAATAACATTGCCACGTCACCAGAGCCACGTCAACGACGTTGCCACACCAACGACATTGCCACATCAACAA